>CAUYPK010087134.1:0-66517 GCA_963574355.1 Loris lydekkerianus | reverse complement strand
AACCTAAGAATATGGGGAAATGGGCAAGGGAGGAGAGGTGGGACTATGGATGGAGGGAGGGTAATTGGTGGGACCATACCTACAGTACATCTTACAAGGGTACATGTGAAACTTGCCAGGAAGTCTATGTTAACCAGTTTGATGAAAATATTTCCAATTGTATATAAAATCAGTATATTGTACCCCACAATTGCATTAATGTACACAGCTATGATTTAATAAAAAAAATTTAAAAAACACAAAAAATAAAAACTTTGCAAATGAGGATGGAGGTTATATTACTTATGACTTAAGAATGAGATATGACTTAAGAATGTAGCTTTCTAAGAGTTAGCATATAAAATGAATGCCAAAAATTTATGTTATTCTAAGATATATTAATTACTACATGGATAAGTATTTCATTTTCTCATTAATGTCCACCAGGATCAGGTAGTAGCAATGGCCTAGAAAGTAGTAGTGAGATGATTTGAAGATGAGTCTCATCTCAGTGCCAGAAGTCATTGAGGATATTTGCTTTGGGGGATGGGAGAGGAGAATGTGTGTGTGAGTCTTTGATTATGAGTTCAAGGCATGGCAGAGCCAGCTACATTGGGACTGTCCAAATGCCCAGCTATTAGAATTAACATGTTTTCATAAGGCAGTGCCCATCATGGTAGGAAGTCTGTGGACTCTGTCTCATGTGGAGAGTTTGTGAGAACTGAAACTCCCAGCCTGAAGAAGCAAATGCTGCATGGCTGCCAAGTGAAAGAGAGATTGGATCTGCTGTTCATGATCTTACGCCAAGAGCTGGGTTCTGATAACCTTCAGGAATGGAAACCAAAAGTCATACATAGACTACATCTTGATCAAGTGGAACTTTTCCATAATTGGAACTGTTCTAAGATGAAATACAGTAATTGAAGTGTGGCAAGTAACTGCCTTTGGAGGTTTCATAAGAAAGCTTAGTGACTACATGTTGGGGGTTGAGGTGGGGGTGTGTGACTTTTATGTCATTTAAGTTTAGAGAGTCTGCTCGTTCATTAATATGAAAATACTTACTGTCTGCTCAGTGCCAGCCTTTGTCCTGGGAAAGGAGATACAGGGGTGAATAATAGATAAAATTCTTGTTCTCATAGGATTTTAAGGTCTCATAGGAATGGAGGAGCTGGATAAGATAATGAGCAAATAAACAAGGTAATGTTAGATAAATGCTGTCGAGAAAATTAAACAGCAGGAATGGTAGCAAAATGCTGAAGGTAGGAAGGAGGAACACTTCAGCCTGGATGGCTGTACAGATAGAATTCCATAGTGAAATTAAGGAATGGAAGCTCTTTTGAGGAAGTAGCATTTGGATTGAGAATTAAATTATAAGAAGTAGCCATTTATGAAGAATTCTGAGGAAAATACTTAACATCTTTTTGCACTAACTAATGGAATTAGATTTTTGCAAACAGGTTTGTGTAAATGCATGCTTGCTCCTTACAGCTGTAACTTTCCTTTTAAACTGCATATACATCTCTGGTTTAATAAAAATTCTAAACTTTTCTTGAAAATTAATTATTTTCTCACCATGTTGTATCACCATGGTTTATTTTGCCCCTTATTTTGAAAGTGGCAGCAATCTTTAGCAGTCTTTCCATTCTTTCATTTTCCATGATGTGCAGTCAAATCATCATATGCTTTTAATATGCAGAATATATAATACTGTATTGCATTTGGGATAGAGGCAGAAGCTCCTTTAAAGTAGTTAAAATCTCTTACTCAATTTATTTCTTACCTTGGCTTTAATTCCCTAAATTTTTTTTTTTTAATTTAACATTTCTTAGTTTAAACGAGAGGAATAGAATTCAAGGATTTTAGAGAAAAAGAAAAATGGACTGTTTTGCCTTCTCTCTGCATCTGTTAACATTTTACCATCTGCCCAAATACTGGTTCAAGTTCCTCCTTGTTTTTCTTGGGTTCTGAACTTGGTAAAAATGCATTTCTTTCTCCTATTGTTTTTACCAGTTTTTGCAAATTTTTGACACATTCTGGATTTTTTCCTTCTTGAGCATTTTCAAAGATTTTTAGTCTTCTTTTGTATTTTCCTTGCTAATATTACTCTTTCTCCAGCAGTGAATTTGAGGCTTTCCTTACAGATAACTTGATTGGTGTGCTAATTAGGCTGAGAATCATATGCGGTCGCTCTCCCAAGCTCCCTCTTGTCATGGTTTCCCAGGTACTTTTTGATTGTCCAGAATCTTGGGGGCTTAGTGGTTCTTCTCTGTGCACTTCTGTGATTGGGTTCAAATTCTTGACCAGTAAGACAGAGAACAGAGGTACAAAAGCAACGTGCTTTTGTCCTACCCTCTTTCAACTGCAACTTCACTGAACAGGAAAAAAGGGTCCTCTTATCCAAAGTTTTTGCTCTTGCAGGATCTCATATTTGTCAATAGTGACACGGTATCACCTGGGGGCGGGGCCTGGTAGAAAGGATAAAATAGATTTCTCCATACCCTGAGCATTAAGAATTCCTTTTTCTAATCCTTGGGTAGATCTATTGTGCTTCTCCTGCAGTTCAGCCTATCTGTGCCACAGTGTTCTTTCTGGATTTGGGCTAAAGTAAGAGTAAAATGGTAAATTTACCCCTGATTCCATGCCACCCCCAACTCGTGTTCTTTCTTGATGTGCCCACTGATGTACAATTGTTAGAGTTTTCAAATACCTTCCCTGTGCATTCTTTATGACTTTTATGGTTGTGTTCAGTGGGAAAGAAAGTGTGAAGTGTGCTTACTCCTTTTTATCTGGAACTGCACCATAAATTTTATTTACTTTTAATTAATTTATGTTTCAATAGCTGCTGTGACTAGTGGCTACCCTACTGAACAGCACCGTTTCAGAATGGTTGAATGACCCCAAATTCATTAGACTCTACCATTTGAGTCCTCTGGGTGAGTGGAACATGCCTAGCACCAAATCATTAATCAAATGCTGCCAGAAGACCATGTAATTATTTACAAAACAGACATGAAAGGTCTAAAAAAAAATAAGCCATGGTTCTCAGAATATCATATTTCTAACAAGATATTGATATATTTATTATTTTTAACTCAAGTGTCGTAAACTATTCAGCAAGTGGAAAAATTTAAATGGTTTATTTGCATTTCTAGAGAATAATGTTCATCCCTAAGTGACTGAATTTTGATATAACTCTGAATAGAAGAAACTCCTATTCAGTATTTTAATGGACTCTATTATGGTAGTTTTTTGGTTGTTTTATCTGTAGCACAAATTTGGAAATATAAAATATTATTTGCAATGAATTTTTATGTGTCCTAACTTTGAACTGTAACTTTGTTTCAGGGTAGTAACTTCTTTTTTTAGAAAAGGAATTGGTGATCAAATGCAGATATTGTCACAATTCTGGTGCCAAAACCCATTATATTTCCTATAATTTTCTTTTTTAGCAAACTGCTGACCAGAAAACATAATATAAGATGGAATCCATGTTTATTTTCAGAATGCCACTAAAGTTGCTTTTTCCAGTATTATGTATTGAAGTCTTGCAATAATGTTGTGTTGAAGGTTAAGACTGAAGGACAACTCCTCTGAAATGGTTGCTATATGCTTTTAGTAGTCAAATATTAGGAATTGATGGTAAACCCAATTAGGCTAAATTTGACATTACAATTGCTGGTATTATTGGAAAGCTTTGGAATTATACGTATGATTAGATGTTCACCTTTATAGATGTTTGCTATTGTCATGTTTAGCCTTCTGTTAAATAAATGGACATGGATGTGTATGTATAACTGGCAAGTTTAAAATATCGATGTCTATCGTTAATGACTTAGGGAAGCCTAGGAGGGATAGAAGTTGTCTTTTCTTTTTTATCATTCTTTTCATTTTGATGTTTTAAACTTATCCACAGTTTCCTTTTTGTTTGTCTAATTTAATGTTGCATAAAGAGTTTAGTAGAAATAATAGGAAAACAGAGAACCTCAGACAAGAGCTAATATCTCTAGAAATTTGGTTCCCCAGTAGCTCTACTTTAATCAAAATTTACTTTGTAGTTCCAGAGGCTGGCTTCACAATTACAGAAACCAAAGTAATGTGGGTTCCTTTGAATAGTAAGACAAAGATTCTGCTGGGAAACACAGATCACACTCAAAAATTTCCCTTGAGAATATTTGAAGAGGTTTCCAAAGTTTGAAGTTTTTGGGTATCTGAAATCATTATAACCCAAATATGTCTATCTCCTAAGAGCAATGCTTCTCTGTTCCACAAGTATTTATCGAATGATTGTTCTAGACACCAGGGATGTTACAATAAACAAAATTTGATAAAATTCTGTTCCCATGAAACTCACATGCTAATTCTGCAATTTATGCCTTTTGGCTCTTGACACTGATTATTGAACCTGATTAGACTGGATACCAGAAATATTAATGGTCTAGGAAAAATTGCCACCAACCTTTGTATACCACAATTTCTGGAGATTAAGCATAATTTGCTTATTAAAAATTTTAGATTATCTCAAGACACAAGTTAAAAATTTTTTTTTTTATTATATTTCCTGGCATTTCATTTTTCAGAATGACCCCGTGTGATCCTTCTAGTCTCTCTCAGGTAAAGATCTTTCTGATGCTGAAGGACCTCATAAAAACTCACCAAAAGGTTTTTTTTTTCTTTTGCCTGATATTATACATGTAGTTTGTATATAAACATATATGCAAGACAAGAGAGGTTTTACTACTCAATACAAAATACTGAACAAAATAGTCTTGAGAAAGAGAGATCCAGAATGATGTTACTATACTATAATACATATGTATAGAAGAATTCTATGTGATGATTATTCTTTACCCATCTAATGGTGATTGCCTATTCTATAGGCTCTTAGGACACTAACATTCTCTAAAAATGCAAACACAATATGCGGCTCTGTCAGGATGTCTATGTTTTAAAGTCAATTTATTTCTCTGTTATGAAAATTGTAAATCATGTAAGGTTCTAGAAGTTCATTTACACTCTAGCATGGACGATAGCCTGCTGCTGTTTATACACAAAGAACTATACCCTCTGAGACTAGAAAGTTGGAGATGTTTTCACACCATGTGAGAGAGCTTCCAGTTTGATGTCAAGCAGACAAGAGGCTGTGCTCCCTCCTTCATAACTGGTGTGTTGTAGGGAGGAAAATGAGCAGGTTAATCTGGATTTTGGTGTTAGAAAGAAGTTCAGGTAGACAGGAAATTCAGGTGTGAAGCTTTGAACCAGCAAGCTGGCCTGTGGTTTTCAGGTGTAGTGTAAGATCATACTCCTGGAAAGGTCTTGGTCAGGGGAGAAAAGGTGGATCCCAGGGCTGGATTGGCAGAGATATCGGACAAAGCACAGACTTACCACTGAGCAATACAATAATAGCCTCTCATCTAGTAATTCAGCTACTGGAGGAAAGGTATGATATTCCATGAATATATTTTTGAGTGTCTATCCCATTGTTTTTCAACCTTTTTTATCTCAAGGCACACTTGAACCTATTGTCAAATTTCTGTGCCTCACTTAAATTATGTTGATTTTAAAAAAAGTAAAAAAGAATATACTGACTGTGTTTTGAACTTCTTTCCAAAATAATTAATGTCTTTAAAAATTTTTGTGGTACACCTAAGATCCTCTCACAGCACACCAGTTGAAAATCATAGTCTATCCTATACCAGATACTACTTCTGTTATTGAACAAAACAGGAAAAATGACTGCCCCTTTGGAGTTGATGTTGTAGTGAAAAGAGACAGAAAATAAGTAACATGAATAAATGTAATTTTTGTTGTTTTAAATGATGTTGAGTGCTATCGAAAAAAAACAGAGGAGGAGATTGGGTGCCACGGGGTGGCGTGTGTGCACCTGTGACTGGTGAGGCTGGTGATGTCCTCACTGAGGAGTGCTGTCTGGGAAGGCAGAGCTCAGAGAGTTACCTGAAGGAAGATCATGCTGAGCTTCTTCTGGGGTTTGATCGGAGATGGGCTGGGCCTCAGGGTCTGCACTGGTGATAAATCTTGGAGTTCTTAAGTGGTCTGAGTTTTGAAGATTGAGAACTCTGGGCCATGTAGTTGAGAATTCCTTTTTATATCTAGGACTCCTTTTGAGTTTCTGCACCTGGCCAGGTTGAGAGTAGATAGACCTAGAAAAAGGCAACACGAGGTAGATCGACGAAGTTTAATTCAGTAAACGAGATGAGTTGATGGATAAATTAGACAGGCTGGGGGCAAAACGGGGAGTAGGTAATCTGCAGGAACAGTCGTGTGCTGCACTTCCAAAGCACATCCAGTCTGGTCTGCTGATCTTATCTCCTAGGTAGAAATTCTTGGATAGGAAAACTACTTACATACTTATGGTGAATGTTGGCACTTATGGATGTGGCATTGTCACCCAGAGAAGGTCCACGTGCTCTGGTCTGACTTGAGTGGGGTTGCCAGATAAGGAACAGGGTTCCAAGACAAATTTGCATTTCAGATAAACAATGAATAACTTTTCACTGTAAATATGTCCCAAATATTGCATGGGGTATATTTATGCTAAATTTTTATTTGCTATTTTTCTAAAATTTGATTTTAACTGCACATTCTATACTTTTATTTGCTGAACCTGGCCACCCTGGATTTCAGGCTTATTTAGAGATCCAAATCCTGGGTGGGCCAGCCTTCCAGATGTGAGGTGGAAGCAAAGGCCTCCTTCCTTTTCAGTAGTATTTTAGTTCTGAGGGATCCTGGCATCCTGCATGTTGAGGTCCTAAAGTGGATCTTCATGGGCTTTTGAGAAAACTCTGCTATTCATAGCAGTGGTGGTTGAGTAATTGGCTAGTAGAGAGTTTTATTTCTCCAGAGCAGCTTTTATTCTTCTAATACTACAGAACCGATGCAGAAAACATAAAATGAGAGTGGTGCCAGGATCTTGAGCCACACCCAGTGAGTCTCCTCTGTTTTCTGGGCTGGCTTCTAACACCTGTGTGTGGGAACCTGGGACTCTTTGAGAGCCACTTGGTATTAAACATGGCTTTAGCACTAAGAATTGGCTGAAAAGATCACACATGAGTCATTTAAAAAACTCCCAACTATATTTGGGACCAAGTTCTGGGGTGGGAATGGGAAGAGTTAGGCGATGCTATGGCTTGAATGTGTCCTAGACTTTGCTGACAACTCAAGCCCAATGCAACAGTGTTAGGGGTGGGGCCTAGTGGGAGATGTCTCAGCCAAAAGGCCTCCACCCTCACGTGTACAGTAACGGCCTTGTACAAAAGGCTCCAGGAAGTGGGTTTGCTCTCTTGTTCTCTGCCCTCTTCCTTCCAGCACGTGCAGAGGCAGCAGGAAGTTCCTCCCTACAGCAGGCTCTGGTGCCTTAGTCTCTGCCTCACCAGCCTCCAGAACTGTGAGCCAGTACATTTCTGCTCATTATAAATTATCCAGTCTCAGGTGCTCTATTATGGCAGCCCTCAAATGGCAGAGGATGTGGAGATAACTTTTTTCTAAAGAAATGTAAAGGGAATGTATTTCTAGCGGTGAGACTGGGAAAAGGAAATTCACTTGGTATCCCAGCCCCACACACGTTTTTGCCGTGCTAACTCTCATCATCACGTCCAAATTATTTTTTTTTGTGGGATGTTAGATTCCATTTTATTCTGAGCACAAAAGATGTAGCATGCCTTTTTATTTGCCTTTGATTAAATTCTCACCCATTTGGAAGATCTGCAGATAATTATTCACAGAATCGCAGGTCAGTTCAGAATACTGCAGAAGTACATCTGGACAATACATATGGTATTTCAATTAATTTTCATATGAATTTCTATTACTTCTTTTTTGTGTATGTGCTATCATATCTTTGCGTAGTTTAATAATCATCTGAGCATAGCCAATTATAGTTAGCTTCAGAGTGGGTCAGGTCATGTGGAAAAGGCCACCAAGAGGGGTCAGATTTATGCTGTGATAGACTCATCTGTTAAAATCAAAAGTACTCCTGAATGAGGAATGTCATCTTTATGTCTGAGTTATTTTCAAATTAAAATGCTATGTAGACTCGAGACGAAGTGTATTATCACAGAATAGGCCCTGAGAATTCTTATTCAGGAAAGCCTCTATGTTGGAGTTTCTGGTTCTATGTTTCCGCTGGGACCTCCCTATGCCCCCATTTCTTCCTTTTTCTTCACATTTCTTCCCACCCTGTCCTGTTCCTTTCTTACCTGCTTTCTAAATGATCCTGTATGTTCCTATAGACCCCTTTCCTCTCCCCAGATACAGTGAGTATTCCTGATGCTTGATTTTATTCTATCTATTGGCAGTTAGAATATGGACAGGTGTCTGGGTTTAAAATGGGGGTCAGTCAAAGCAGCAGGGAGTGTAGAGAGTTTATCTGAGTGTGTAAATTCCGGGGGCAGCCAGGCTTGTGGTGCCAGTGGCCATCCCTCACATCCAAGGCCAGCAGTGGTGGCCGCCATGGCCTCACCAGAGGGTATCAAGGCACAATTTCCACTGTGTTCTTGTCTGTGGTTTCTGCTTGTTTTCTGAATCTGTTTCTCCAAACATCTTGGAAATTCTGTGAGCTGTCCAATATTCATTTAATAAATGTGTTTTCTGCTTAAGTTAGCCAGCTTAGTTTTTCTATTGCTTGCTTATTTCCATCATGCCCAGATTCATAACTCTAGCCCAGACTTCTTTCTGAGTTTCAAAATCCAGATGCCAACTCACACTTTTTCTCTCAGATGTCCTGCAGTCCTCTCAGCTCACTGCATCAAACCTTGAGCTTGTCTCCTGTTGTTTTTGGCTCACTCCACCCTCCGGTATCACGTTGTGTGGTGGGTTGTTGACTTCTCTTTGGCTTCACTGGGCCAGCAGACCAGTAAATAGACTAGCTGAGGGGGAGAACAAAGGCTGTCTGAGAAGGGCTCAAGGTTAATTCTTCAAAGAGCTGCTTCACTTGTGGCTGGGGGCACGTCTGCCGCCATCAGTGTCACCCTGTGACGTCTCCACTTGTCCTGCCTGGCTTTGTGCCACCCCTGCCCTGGCTGACTGTGCTACAACCCCCCTGGCCATATGTTATTAATAGTTCCTAGAACATGCCGAGCTCTTCCCCTGGTCAGGCGCCTCGCACAGGCTTTGTTTTCTGTGTTTGGAAATCTCTCTCCTTCTCTTACACCTGATTAACTTCCTTCCCATCCTTTAGCTTCAATAACATTTCTTTGCCTTCTCTGGTCCCCCCAAATGAAATTATATCTCCCTGATACTGTCTTCTATTTTCCCAGTCTGCAAGTCTATATTTCTGTGAGTCTGTATTTATTCATATAACATTTGCCTCCTCAGCTAGACTACGTTCTTCCTGAAGGCAGGACGTGGTCTTGTTAGTGACCCACACAATGTGATGCACGTGGCAGGATCTTCTACAAATACTGATTGGGTTGATGAACGGGTGAAACAAAATCCTAAATTTGGGGAAGGGAGGTGAGGAAGAGAGGATAAATTACAAAGATGGTCCATTGCTCCTGCCCTTTGATTTATTAAACTAAGTCCCTACCCAGTGGGAAAGTTCTTTGTGAGTGGTAGGCATGGAAATTTCAAGGCAAATATGATCTTGCAAGTCCCTGTGAACAGTAATCTGGGCTTGCTTCTGCTTTTGCATTATGTGGCTACAGCTAAGGAGGGCTAGTGCCCTAAGTGACCTCCTCAGCAAGTCCTGGGCAGTACTTGTGAACTTCATTACTTACCAGATTGTCAGCTATCTCCCCCCACTTCTGCTGCTTTTCCATCTGTCTAATGCTGTAGAAGGCAGAGCCTTGGTTAAATCGGCTGTGAGTCCCCACTACAACCGCCACCTGCCCATCGCTTTGGACTCCTAAGTTTCATAGCAGACCTTCCTTTGCAGGTTACATAGGGGTCATTTTTCAGCATACTAAATTCTTCTGATGATGTGGGTCTTTCCAGAGATGGTTAAGAGCACATCTTATTTGTCAGAATGGGGGAAAAATGCTTGTCCATGATATGTACACACACCTGGATCCTGCCAGCTGTCTCCCTTTCTCAGCTCTATAATGGACTTAGGATAAATGTCATGGTCTTAGAATAAATGTCATGGTCTTCCTATTCCTTGTTTTGGGTTCTTATCTTGACCTACGGAATTAGCTAGAAATAGGTAAGAAGAGTCAGCTATTTGTTTGTAGAGAAACAAGAGTGTGGTGTCTCCTAGATTTCTTGGCTTCTGAGCCTCCTCCAAGGGCAAAGACACCATTCCAAATCACCTGTGGGTAACTGTGCTTCAGGAAGCCAAAGTATAAAACTGTTTTTCCCTTTAACCCTATAGTCTGACCATTCAGAAAGAGGGAAATACTCTTCTCTTCTATATTTATTTATTATTTTAAAAATTATTATGTGTACAGAATAGTTGTGTATATTTATGGTGTATATATCATGTTTTGACACAGCATGTTAAGTGTAATAGCCAAATCAAGGTCATTGAAGTATCCATCACCCCAAGAATTTATATATATATATATTTAAGAATATTCCAATTCTATTGTTCAGTTATTTTATGATATATAATAAATTATCGTTAGCTACAGTAACCCTATTGTGCTACAGAATACTAGATCTTATTTTTTACAGCTAAATAATATTCCATGCTGTATAGGTTCCACCATTTCTTTATACAGTCATCCATGGGTGGACACTTAGGTTGAGCCAAATCTTGGCTGTTGTGAACACTACTGCAGTAAACACAGAAATATACCTTTTCTTTTGGACATAAACCCACTAGTGGGATTACTCAGGCATATGGTCATTCTTTTTGTAGTTTTTCGGTGAACTTTCATACTTTTCTCCATAATGATTGTACTCATGTATATTCCTACCAACAATGTACATGGTTTACTTCTTTCCACATCCTTACCAGTAGTTGTTATTGCCTGTCTTTTTGATAAAATCATTTTAACTGGGTTGAGATGATATCTTATTGTAGTTTTAAATGGTATTTCTCTGCAGATTAGTGATGGTGAGCACTTTTTCATTTAGCTGTTGCCATTTGCATGTCTTCTTTTGAGAAATGTCTATTCAGATCTTTTGCTCATGTTTTATTTAATCTTGTAGACTCCCACAGGCTACTGCCTTACTGGGCTTAGGTAAGACCAGGAGAATTTCCTCAGTTATTAGCCAAAGTCCCTGTCTTTTCTGTAATCAGGAGTTTCTCTCCCTGTTGGACTGCTGGGAATTTGGGGAGGAGTGATTCTCTTTCTGCATTGAACTTCTGGGCCATAAAGCTGGGTTGGGGGGTTGGGGGGGGTGGTAAGGCGATGCAAAACTCTCTTTCATACCCTCTTCAATGACTATGTCCTTGATAATATGTTAAGACCAGGTACTATGATCATTCATCTGAATTTTTGGTTCTTATGAAGGTGCTTTCGTGCAGGGGTTGCTCAATTTGGTTTTCCTGCAAGGGGTGGTGGGGTGATCATTGGAGGGTTCTACTGGTCATTTAGCTCTACTTCCTCCATCTCTCCTGTATTCAGCCTTGCCGTTTGGATTCTCAGTCTCAGGCACACATACCAGCTACCTGAAACTGTTTGTATCATAGCTTCCTAGTCCTTGAACACCTCTGGAGCAATGACTTACAGGTGTGGACAAAACATTTAATTTGTTAGTTTCTTAGAAGTATCAATCCTTTTATAACATAACCCAATAAAACTTCTGTCATGTTTTTAATATGAAGAAATGAATTTTCTGACAAATAACTTGTTGGGAAACTATAGGAAGGGGTTAGGCTGAAGAGATATGTCCTTTTGACTTACTAAATTTGCAATTTGCTGAAATAGAGTTTTCTCTAATGATGACACAGCTGTTCGGGTCTTAATTGTGACTGCTTTTCAAAAGTCATAGTGCTATATCATACCCTTCAATGCTCAGAATGACAATTTAAATAATTGCCTTGAATAGATGGCACTTCTGAAGTGTAGTTGATTATGAATTCCAAATCTTGAAGCTCTTAGAACTCAAAGTATAATCTTAACACATTTTATTCTAACTAATCAATATTTTTGTAGGAAGTATTATTTTTCACTCATTTGGAAGTGTGTTTAAGTGCATGAAATCAGCATGGGTAGGGATGGACAGCAATATTAATTATTTAAAAATCAATGAGATGCTTTCTCTCTGGTGATGTAGCAGATCTAATCTATCTATTGGTGTTCTGCTTGGGCTAACATTAGTGTCAATTTACAATCCTTGAGCAGATACTAATGAGTGCTGAAGTAAAGGATGTGCAGGTGTCTTCTGTTCTTCCTAACTCAGGAGGATGCCCTCTTTTTCTTCTGACCAGCCCCCTCCCTTTTCTTTGCCTTTCCCAGACTACCTTGACCCATCAACCGTCATCTCATTGTTCTTGCATCTTCTACTCTCCATTGCCTCTTTCTTCTAAGCCCATAAACATAGCCTAATGTTCTCAAATTGAAAAAATAACAAACACACACACACACACACACACCCCCCAATTCTTCATTTGAACTTGATTTCTCTTTAAGCCAGAAGTTCTCAACCTTCCTAATTCCACGACCCTTTAATACAGTTCCTGTGGGTTGCAACCCACAGGTGAGAATCGCTGCTTTGAGCTATCTCAACTCTCTGTTCCTTTGCTGACAACCCTCTTGAGATGATGGTATATATAGTAAGTCCTCATTTACTATTGTCAATAGTAAATACTATTGGAAACTGCAACTTTAAGTGAAATGACAAGTAACAAAATACACTTTCCCATCAATTTTGTAACACAATGACATTGAATAAAGTGACATTATTTGAGGAACTGCTGTACCTCATTTTGCTTAAAGCTTCAGTTTCTAAGAACTTATCAGTGATGTTAAGTGAGGACTTAGTGTACTACCTATGATCACTTCTTTATATATTTTTTTCAAGCATTTAAAATTGATTTTCACCTTCCCTTCTGAATTTGTTTCCCAAAACCACTGTAAGAAATCATCACAGAGTTGGTGGCTTTCAAATAACACAAATTTATTTTCTTATAGTTCTTGGGGCCTAGGCTAAGGGTTGTACTTGGGATCCCAGGTTTGTTGATAGTATTTGATTGGGAGTCATATCACGTCTTTTGGAAGATCACTCTCCAAGAAGAATGCTGGAGGCATTAGTACTGCTGCTGTGGGCTACCTGACTGTGCCTAGACTAGCTCACCTAGCCCATAGTCACTCCATCTCTCTCTCTCTCTTTTATTATTATTATTATTTTTTAATACAGATTCTCACCATATTGCCCTGGGTTGAGTGTCATTGTGTCACAGCTCAGAGTAACCTCCAAATCTTGGGCTTAAGCAATTTTCTTGTCTCTGCATCCCAAGTAACTGGGACTACAGGGAGCCCACCACAATGCCCGGCTATTTTTTTGTTGTAGTTGTCATTGTTGTTTAGCAGGTCCAGGCTGGGTTTGAACCCGGCAGCTCCGGTGTATGTGGCTGGTGCCTTAACCACTAAGCTACGGGCACCGAGTCAGCTCTCTTTATTTTTAGGCAGAGTCTCATTAGGTCACCCCAGGTAGAGTGCAGTGATGTCATACTTCACACCAACCTAAAATCCCTGGGCTCAAATGATCTTTCTGAGTAGCTAAGATTACAGACAATGCCCAGCTAGTTTTTCTATTTTTGGTAGAGATGAGGTCTCACTATTGCTCATGTTGGCTTCAAACTCCTGAGCTCAAGTAATCTACCCACTTCAGCCTCCCAAAGTGCTAGGATTACAGGCATGAGCCATCCCTCTTGCAGATGTCAACATACCATATTTGACTACAGAGTCCAGGACATAAAGTACACTTGGGTATAAATCTAGTCTATTTTGGCCTGATCCAAGCACATTTCTGAGTTCAATTCAGAGAAATAACATCAAGAGTAAATTCCTTATTTATCCCTAGAGGTCTTGCAACATCTAAGTTGAGGGCATATATTATAGTGTACATTGAAATTGAACCATGTGTTTTAATATCAAAAATGAATTTTGAAGTGCTTTCATTATTTTTACCTTTATAAAATTCAACTGGATTATTTTTACCAGCTTTGAGTTTTGATTGTAAATAACAAAGTGAAAGAGTGACACAGTGGGGCAGGAGGTGGGCTTCATTCCCAATCAGTGAAATCATAAAAGAAATATTGGGGAGGGGTCAAGATGGGGGACCAGATGCAGCCGGGACAACACTGGTGTTGTGAAGAGATTGACAGCGGGGAAGAGATACTTGCCCTTGACAGTAATCTGAGAGAGAGAACAGGGAATCAACAGAGAGGAGTGGGGGTGAAGTGAGGAAGAAAGAAGTGAGCTGTGCAGAACAGGAGGTATTTGGGGAAGGTGGCTACATATGGGGAAGGGACAGAGGAGAGAACCACTGGGTGCCACGCTGCCTTGGAGAATATTTCAATTGGAGCAGTGGGGGGTCTCTTAGCTACAGCCTTCAGCCTGATGATAAGAGGCTGCACAGTTGCATTGATTCAGAGAGAAGGCACAGCTGTCTTATGAGCCCTTGGTGCTGGGGTTGGTGCCACTGTGACATCCTAACTCCAGAGTTCTGCTTCTACCTAAGGGTCAGATCTGCAACCGCAACCACACCCTTGCCCTGGTCATGCAAGTAGGTAGTGGGCAGTCTCAGTGCCTGTGCAGGTTCTGTAGGCTGGGACATCCACTCCCCCAACACTGCTGGGGGAGCTGTGCAGACCAGGAGACCATGGACCTGGTGCCCAGTCTTGTGGCCTGGTGATCCTGCTGCACCTCACCTCTCTGGGACCTGAATGGAGCATGCACCCTTAGCCCTCAGAGCCCCCTTCCCACTGCCAGGGCTGCAAGACCACCACTGCCACTACCTGAGAGGCCCTAAGTAGGGCTAAAGACAGTGCAGCAGCTGCTTTTAGACCTTGGAGAGCTGCCTGCCATGGGCCTGCACTGTCCCATGCAGGCTCTCTGAGTGCTGCACCCCATGGGCACACCACACCGTCTATGTGCCTGATACCAGAGCCACCCCAGAGCACACATGTGCACACTGCACCCTGCAGGCCTGTTGGGGCCAACTCACCCCTCCCAGGACACAAGCCAGCCCCGCCTCATAAGTGCAACTTGCACATGGTCCTGCCCTACCACAGTGGCTGTGTAAAACCCACAGGGGATCAGGGGAGATTCAGTAGAGCAGCAATATTAAAGGTTCACAGTTCATCCCCTCTCTCTTACCTCTCTCAAGCTTCTGGAGTAAGGCTCATCCATGCTGTCTTCATTGAGCAGCAGAAGTTCCAGAAAAAGAGAGCAGATGTTCCATATCTAAAATCTATTTTGAGACTATGAGGAAAGGACCAAGGAAGGGGAAGGGAGGGGGGAGGTTTGGGTGCAGGGAGAGTGATGGGTTGGGCCACATCTATGGTGCATATTTTTATCTATAATAATAAAAAAAAAATAAAAAAAATAAAATCTATTTTGAGCTGAGAGAAGACACCTCAGATGAGAAAGACCCAGCATAAAAACTTTGGCAAGCTGAAAAAAACAGGCTGTATCCCACCCCCAAAGAATCACAATAGCTTTCCAATAAAGAACACCAACCAAAAGGAAATTGTTGAAATGACAAATATGAAATGAAGATTATGAATGGCAAGTAAGATGAATGGGATTGAGGAGATAGTAGAAGGAAATCACAAAGAAACCAACACCCCCCCAAAAAAATCAAAACATGAACAAAAAATTCATTAGAGATAGATCACACAAGAAAAGAGGTAACAGAACTTAAAGAAATAAAGATGTCATTTAGGGAATAGTAAAATACAGCAGAAAACTTTAACAACAGATGGGACCAAGCAGAAGAAAGAATATCAGAGCTTTAAGATGAAGCTTTTGAATGGACTCAGTCAATAAAAAATCGGAAAAAAAAAGAATAAAGAAGAATGAACAATGAGTGCAAGAAATATAGGATTATGCAAACAGGGCCATCAGCTCATATAAGAATCATAGGTATCTCTGATGGAGAAGAAGAAATAATTTGAGGGAATAATTGAGGAAAAATTCTGTCACTAGATCAGTGATTTTCAATCAGTGTGCTGTGGTATACTAGTATGCCATGAGAGGATCTTAGGTGTGGTGTGAAAAGTTTTAAAGGTCATTGATTAAATTATTTTTGAAAGATGTGTAAAGCACAGTAAGTCTATTTTTTTTTTTTTACTCCTTTTTTTCTTTTTTTTTTTGATCAACATAATTTAAGTGTGCTGTGGAAGTTTAACTATAGGTTCAAGTGTGCTGTGAGATAAAAACGGTTGAAAAACACTGCACTGGAGGTTTAGACATCCAGATACAGGATGGTCATCCGACACCTAGCAAGACTCCTAGCAAGCAGGACATACAGTCATCACCTTGGCCAAAAACAAAGTGAAGGAGAAAACTCTACAAGCTGTGACAAACCAAAAGCAACAAACCATTACTTAGAAAGCAAAGTCCATCAGCCTAACAGCTGACCTCTCAGCAGAGACTTTAGAAGCCAGAGAATTGGAATCTCATTCTTAGTCTTCTTAAACAGAATGACTATCAGCCAAGAATTTTGTATCCTGCAAGACTAAGTCTCATAAATGAAGGAGAAATTGTCTTTTCAGATATCCAAACACTAAGCAAATTTGTCACCACTCGACCTGCCCTATGGGAAATGTTTAAAAGTCCTCTCTACATGGAATAGAATAATCAATATCTATTGGTGTAAAAACACCCCCAAATTAAAGCTTACAATCCTCATAAAACAGTAAGATGAGGGAGAAAACAAAGCAACTGGGTATCCTGCAGTAGCATGAACAGAACTCATATAAATCCTAACATGGACCATAAATGTTCCAAATGGTCCGCTTAAAAAAGAATAGACTGGCTGAGTGGATGAAAAAACACAACTTGAGAAGTGTTATCTCCAAGAAACCCAGCTAACTCGGAAGGATTCTCATAGACTCAAGGTAAAGGGATGGAAAAAACAAATTCCATGTGAATGGAAATTGAAAGCAAGCAGGAGTAGCTATTTTCGTATCAGATAAACAGATCAATGACAGTTAAAAAAGACAAAATGGTCATCATATAGTGATAAAAGGGGCAATTCAGCAGAAGATACATGTATGACAATCCTAAATATATTATGCATGTAACATGAGAACTCACAGATTCATAAACAAATTCTATTATATCTAAGCAAAGAAATAAGCAGGAACATTATAATTGCCAGGGACTTCAGCAATCCACTGGCAGAACTGGACAGATTGTCAAGGCAAAAGATCAACAAAGAGATAACAGCATTAAAATGGGCTTCTAGAGCAAGTGGACCTAACAGAGTTACAGAACATTCTACCACTAACTACAGATATATAGTCTTCTCACAGGCACATGGGACATTTCCAAAGATACATCATATGTTATTCTACAAATCAAGTCTCAGCAAACTCAGAAAAATAGAAATCATTGCATGTATCTCTTCAGGTCACAGTGGAATAAAACTAGACATCAGGTCCAAGAGGAACTCTCACATCTACACAAAGTCATGGTAAGTAACCACTTGCTATTGAAGGACAATGGATCAATGACAAACAAAAGATGACAATCAAAAGATTTTTTGAACTGAACAGCAAACATGTGCAGCGCACCATATAGCTTCATGGGAAGGAGAAGCAAGAGCTAAGCTCGATAGGCTTTGTAATCATAAGAAACACCTGTGTTATAACAGCTCGGTAATGTAACACCTTGGTGATTAGGGCAAGGGCGCGAGATGAGAACATCAGCGCTTGGCAGTCTTTACACCTGTGGTGTAAATAGCTATGGGATTACGTCTATAAGTAGCTAGCTGCAGGAGAGGTGAGTTGGGGAGTGTGTGTGCTATTCTTTCACGGACTTGCTCACTCTGAGTCTTTCTCTTCTGCTCACAGAGCCTTTGCCCAAGGCCCTTCCAAGAAGACTGCTGAGGTTTACTACCCTACTAGGACTGTTTCTCTCCCTCAAAGTCTCTCTCCTTTCTGCTAAGGTGAATGAATAGACCTCAGGCACCTAAGGGTAATTGTTCCTGAGCAAGATAGCACAGCAGTCGGAGTCTGGACAATAGACAGGCTGGGGCAAGACCTGGCCAGTCCCGGCCCCCACAAACATGACATAAGCATCTAAAGCATATGGCATACAGCAAAACCAGAGTTAAGAGAAAAGTCCATACTTTAACTATTTACATCAAAAGACAAAGGTCACAAATTAACAACCTAATGTAATGCCTCAATGAACTAGTGACAGGACAAACCAAACCTACAGCTAGCAGAAGAAAAGGAATAACGAACCTAACAACAGAACTAAACAAAATAGAAATGAAAACACCACCAAGGATAAACAAACCAAAAAGTTGGTTCTTTGGAAAGATAAACAGAATCAATGGATGACTAGCTAAATTAACCAGAAATAAAAGAGAAACTACTCAAATAAGTGCAATCAGAAATGAAGGAGGAGACATTACAACTAACACCACAAATTACAAAATATTATTTGTGACTACTATGAATCCACTACACACACAAAGTAGAAAATATTGTGAAAATAGACACATTTTTTGAAACACATGGACTCCTAAGTTTGAAATCAGGAAGAAATAGAAATCCTGAACAGATCAGTAAAGAAGAGTGAGATTAAAAAAAGTAATAAAAAGTCTCCCCTCAAAAAGTGCCATGGAGCAGATGGAAATTCTACCAGGCCTAAAAAAAAGAACAATTGGCATCCATTCTACCAAAAACTATTCATAACATCGAAAAGGAGGAAATCTTTTTAAACTGATTTTATGAACCCAGTATGCAACAGCAACAACAAAAAGAAAATGATAGCTGTTTTGAATGTAGATGCAAAAATCTTATTTAAACAGAATACCTGTGAACCAAATTCAACAGCACATCAAAAAAAAAAAAAAAAAATCCAACATGACAAAACATGGGAAAAAGATATGAACAGATTTTTCTCAAAAGAAGATAGACAATTGGCCAGTCAACATATGAAAAATGTTTAATATCACTAATTATCAGGGAAATGCAAATTAAAACTACGAGATACCATCTTATCCCTATCGGAATAGTCATTATTAAAAAGTCAAAAAACAGTAGATGTTGGTGCAGATACAGGGAGAAGAGAATGTTGACAGACTGTTGGTGGGAATGTATGTGAACTGCTATGACCGCTATGGAGAACAATGTGGAGATTCCTCAAAGAACTGAAAATAGACCTCTTGCTTGGTCCAGCAATCCCACTATTGGGTATTTACCCTAAGGAAAATAAGTTATTTTATGAAAGGACCCTGTACCTGAATGTTTACATAGCTCAATTCACAATTACAAACATGAAACTGGCTTAGCTGCCCATCAACTTATGTGTGGATAAAGGAAAATGTTACCTGCACACGCACCCATACACCCCTGGAGTACTACTACTCAGCTGTAATGAAACAATGTCTTTTACAGCAACTTGGATGAAACTGTAGACCATTATCCTAAGTGAAGTGTTTCAGGAATGGGAAAAAACACATTGCTTATTCTCACTTACAAGTGGGAACTAATGGAGGTATATACATGGTCAAAAAAGCTATAATAGGTATTGGACATTAAGAAGGGAGGAGAGTGGGAGGGATTTGATGGATCCATCTATCAGGTACAATGTACACTATTGTGGTGACATGTCACTGAAAGCTTTTACTTTGGTATATACAATTGGTATAATACAATTCATCTATGCAAAAAAAAAAAATTGTACCACCCAAATTTACTGAAATAAAAATGCATCTAATAAAAAGGAATATACCGTATATACCTGAGTATAAGCCGAGTTTTTTCGGCACAAAATTTGTGCAGAGTTCAGGTTTTTCGGCACAAATTTTGTGCTGAAAAAACTTGGCTTATACTTGAGTATATACGGTAATCATGACTGCACTTTTAATTTTGATCATTGAACTTTAAGTGTAGGTAAGAGCTTTCTGTATTATATAAGAATTTTTATTAGATGCTTACCAAATTTGATTTGTGACAAATTATTTTGAATGAAATTTGAAGATTTATTAAAATTTTATGCTCTTCATTATATTCTTAAATATTGACATCAACATTCCAGATGCTTTGTGACTGTACTCAGTGGGTCCATTTTGCATATGAATTGCATAGTCTGTGAGTAGTTACAAACCAATTTAAAACTGAGTGCTAAATTCCTATCCAATCTGTAATGTTTACACATATACACTGGGCAAACGCTAGGAGGTTTTCAAACTGATGCATTTTAAAAGAGAAAATTCAGATAATTAGTTTATTCTTTTGGGATATGAAAATATACTTCATTACCACCTGGAGGAGCTCTTGGCTGTTCTCTGAGTAGTGGTGGTAAATACTCTTCTGGACTGTCCCAACAGGCCCTGGCCTACTGCATACAGCCTCCTCTCCATGAAGTCACGTGACTTATGCAGCCACCAGCTCCGCTCACATCACTCCCTTACTCCCCTTTCCAGAAACCTTCAATAGTTCATCCTTTATTCTCCCAAACTCCCACTTCCCCTAAGCCTCTCAGGTAGAGATTGTGCCACACCTTAGCGGGTCTACTGGCTTTTTTCATAGACATAATTGAAAACACACAATCTTTTATCCAGGATTATTCTATACAGACGTGGTCCTAACCATCGTTTACCTGAGTCTCCTCTGTGCCTTTGCTTTGCTGGATTCTCTAGTTGAAGTATCTTTTTCTGCCCATCTTTGCCTTTTGAACATCATGTGCTAAGGAACAGCAAGCGAGAAACAACAGGTGCATTTGAAGGGCGGCAAGTAGGTCATTATGTTAGGGAACGGGGTGCTGGTGAAGAGGATGTGGGGATTCCAGACTTGCTGACCCTAACCCTAACCCCAACCCTGGGAAGAGTGGGAAGAGATTTGCCACCATTTTAAGGACTTTCATCAAAAACTGAGAGGAATTGAAGGTTTTTAAACAGAGGAATGATATGACCTGTCAGGTATTTAGAAAATTCATTCTGGTTTCCTTCGGCAAAGAAAACAGGAGTTAAGGAGACCACTTACAGAGGTCACTTACAATGGACCAGGGGATGGACAGCAAATGTCCAAACCTCAGAGTGGTGTGGATGAAGAGAAGGGTGGAGTCTAGAGACTTCTGGGAGGTGGCATCTGTGACACTCAGGAGCGGAGTTCCGACCCAGGAGACTGGAAATGAGGGAGAAGAGCAGGCAGAGGTGGGAGGGCACATTCACCTTTGGAGGCACCGACAGATTACATCTACTACGAAAGGGCTGTGCGGGCTGGACAGTAGAACAGGAGGAATTAAGGAAGATGGAAGGAAAAATAAAGGTAAAGTAAAATAAAATAAAATAAAATAAAATACGCTGTACGCAGACTGATGATGTCAATGATGATAAATGGGGAACATGATTCACACTTAAGTCTTGGAGTTTGGGGATTAAAAGAGAAAGAAAAATTAAATTAAGAGAACAAGCTATTTCGCAGCTGTTGAGTAAACCGTGAGCAATCTCCTGAGGAAGTATGAATCGTTCCTATGGAACAACTGGAAAATGCTTCAGAAAAGCAAAATATAGCAATGTTTCTCTCAAAGCTATTTTTGGGATTTCAGTTGTCCTTACAGAGACATTTACACTTCAGGATATCCATTAAAATGTCTATGATGCCTTTAATGTGTCCCGTTTAGCCCTACCATGGCTTTATCCCTTCAGATACATTTAGAGTACGTAGTTCCTATATTGAACAATCTGCACATTCCCCACCAGGAGTTAAGTGTATATTTGAGATGAGTTCCCCCCAAATAATCTCTGTGTAATGCCTCACTTCCCTTTACTATTCATTCATCATTTCTTCCAAGAAGACTTTTCTTGGACCCCTAGACTCCGTCAGCACCTCCTGATCCAAGTCAGTAAAGCTGAGCACCTCATCTTCTTAGCCCTCAAAACAGATGTCACCTTTCATTTTATTGTATGTTCATGGGCACATAATGATGTTTTGGCCAACAAATGGACTACATGCAGGATGGTGTTCCCAAGCCTATTTTTTACTGTTTGTTTGTTTTTTCCCTTTACCTTTTCTGTGTTTAGAACTGTTTAGATACACAAAACCATGCCATTGTCTTCTAGTTGCCTGCAGTATTCAGCACAGCATGTTGCTTTACATAAACTTTATTTAGCCTCTAAGCAGGTGGCTGCCACATGCCGTATGTGTGTTGTAGGCTCTGCCATCTAGGTTTGTGCAAGTTAGTCCTTCAGGGCAAATGAGCTAATTTTTTTTTTTTTAATTAAAAAAGTAGGTTTCTGTAGGTGTACTCTGTGATATTCACACAATGATGAAATCTATCAAGGGTGTATTTATCAGCTTGTATCCCCATTGTTAGGTGACGTACAACTGTATTTGATTAATACTTTTCTCCCACTGATTTACAAGCTCCAGAGGGTGGGAACAATGTTGGTTTTGTTTTTTATTTCATCCTTCAGTGACTAGAACAGTGTCCAGCATATAGTAGGTATTCAATAGAGAGCTGTGAAAAGAATGGATAAAACAACAAAGAATGAACGAAAGAAATGAACTATTTAAAGTGTGCCTTTGGCTAAGAAGTAGTTTCTCTCTGCTAACAGAAAATTCAGTGGGGACCTTCAACTCTGTCAGGAGCTATTTGAATTTAAAATACATTTAAATGCCACATCTCTACATGTCATGTTTTTCCTGGAGGTCCACATTGTGGGATTTTCATAAACACGAAGGAGGAATCAGATATAATAGAAAAGAGACAGGACCTTTTCAGGTTTGGTGGGTGGTAATGGAAGCCTAACGTGAGTAGAGGGGATAAATCTATACGTTGCCTGTGAAATCGAGTTGGGGAGAACCACAAAGGCCTCAAGCCTGATTTTTAATGAGAACATGCTGATGGGAAGAGGTAGGAAGGGCCTCTGAGGACTGTTAGTACAGAATTTACACAAATTATAGGTAAGCTTTAGGAAGCTTATTCCAGAAGCAAAGAATGACTAAGAATTCCAGGGACAAATCTCCCAAATCTGTTAGGAGATTACTGAAATAGTTTGTACCAGCAGCAATTAGGGGCTGAAATAAGGTAGTGACCAGGACAAAAAAAGAGAAAGGCATTTTATTATTTTTTGAAATGCTGCATTACTCAGTATTAACTGCAATGCTGATCTTGGAGGCAGAAGAGGTTTAGAAGGCTGAGTAATCGATTCTGCCTCCTTGCTAAACGTTAGAGCTATCTGTGTAAAAATTCGGCAGACAGCTAGAATAGAGAGCTAGAACCCTCAGGAGGGTCTGATCAAGAAACGAAGATTGGGGGGTCATGGGTTAAGCACCAAAGTATAGAAAGTAGGAAGAGTAAGATTAATGAGAGAACATTAGAGAGAGTCTATATTTATGAGTAAGAGGAAGAAGATATCAAGATCATGACAGAAATAGGCCCAGTTGCCCAGGAGGCAGACATGAGCGGGTGTTCAAGAAGGCAAGGCCGTGGTTCTCTACTATGCAAAGGCTGTGCAGGAAAATGGTGAGAAATGGTCATTGGATTTGTGGTCAAGAACCTGAGGAACTGATTTTTTGGAAGTTGGGATCAGAAGGTCCCCCTGCATTATTTGGGTCAGCCCTAAATGCAATCACAGGTATATTATAGGAAAGGAGCAGAGGGAGTAGAGACAGGGAATAGAGAAAAGGATGTGATGAGCTCAGCAGAGCAAGAGATTTGAAGACATTCTGCTGAGGGCTTCAAAGACAGTGGAAGAGTCCAGGAGCTCGGGATGACAGACGATCACTAGCAGTGAAAAAGGCAAAGAGTCCTTTCTTCTTTCTTTCTTTCTTTCTTTCTTTCTTTCTTTCTTTCCTTCCTTCCTTCCTTCCTTCCTTCCTTCCTTCCTTCCTTCCTTCCTTCCTTCCTTCCTTCTTTCTTTCTTCCTTCCTTCCTTCCTTCCTTCCTTCCTTCCTTCCTTCCTTCCTTCCTTCCTTTCGACAGAGTCTCACTCTGTCACCCTGGGGAGAGTGCTGTGGTGTCATAGCTCATAGCACCCCCAAACTGCTAGGCTCAATTTATCCTCTTGCCTTGGCTACTTTTTCTATTTTTAGTAGAGACAGGGTCTCACTCTTGTTCAGGGTGGTCTCGAACTCCTGAACTCAAGCAATCCACCCGCCTCTGCCTCCCAGAGTGCTAGGATTACAGGTGTGAACCGCCATGCCTGGCCCAAGGCAAAGAGTTCTAAAGTCTAGAAAAGGCAAAGAAATAGATTCTTCCTCAGAGTCCCCAGAGTCCTCAGGTGGCCCTACTGACACCTTGGATTCAGCCCTGTGAACATGGTTTTGGAATGCCAGCTGGTATCACAACGATCCTGGCTTCCTTCAATATTCTGTACACAAAGCCTGTTTGACTTATCCGTGTGGTAGCTAGATCTAAACTTTCTGTCAATCTTGTTCTACTGTTGACAATACCAATACAGTGATGGGGCATTATAATGTCATTTTAAAAGCATGTGGGTTAAGCAATAATTAACTTAAAGAAGTTTGTTAGTGTGTGTTATTAGTTAAATGGTAAGAAGCCTAGATCTGTCTTCGTATTAGAATTATTAAGTGCATTAAAACTAATATATCATTTAAAATTAAAATGCACATTTTTCACATAAAATAACACATGTGCCAAGCAAAAATGATGATGGGGGTGGACAAAAATTATGTAGATATGTAAAAGTGTTCATAATTTTAAAAGTTGAGACATACTGGCTCAGAGGCAAGGCAATGCTATTTTGGGTATGCTACAGGGGTACATGGAGGGTAGAGACATTTTCAACATTATTTAATCTCAGAAACATCTAAGAAAACATTCTAGGGAAGATTTCATACAGGTAATTAGTGAGATGAGGCTTCAAAATTTTCCTGTACATTTTTCATACAGAAACAGTGCTAATTGCAAAATTGTCACAGTGTACTCAGCTTGATGCCAACACAAAGATATGCTGTTCTTCCAAATTCAACGCACCTTCTGTCCTAAGGTGATTTCAATTTCAGGGGATTTGACAGAAAGTTCTGGCATGGGTTGGTATAATGTTCTTGATGTCCACTGTATGATAATAAATTGTTCTCACTGGGGCAAAATGTATATTCAATCATTGTGCTTTTCTCTGCTTTAAAAGAGCATGAAATAATTTTAAAATAAGAATAAAATGAACATTTCAGTTAACAAAAGAACATCTTGCCATGTTAAACTTTATTTTTTAGGGCCCCATAAATTGGCATGTAGGCCAGAAAGATCAGAAAGGAGGAGCTGCACTTCTGTGAGGACTGAGAGTCTAATTAACAAATGTAACATCTGCACTTTTGCTTCCCCTGGAACTAGAGATTGTATTTAAAGTGTTTTTTTTAAAAAAATTCTACTTTTCTTTCAGGAACTATGACCTAGTTTGTAAGAAAACACTGCAGCGAATGTTCAGTTCTTGAAAGTAAAAGCTTTTTACCGACAGCAGTGATATGAGATGTGTAACAACTCTTCATAAGGAAAATGCAGATTTTAAATTTAAGGCTGGGGACTAGGCAGTGGGTACTGGAAATAGTGGAAAGAGGACAGTGGCTGATGACTAAGTATTTTAATCACAAAATGTACCTGTCAGAGTTGGGCTGAGGAGTGATAAACCATATAAAATCTATTAGCCATTCATAATGAGCATCCTGCCAAATCTGTGGAAGGGGATAGAAGAGGGAAAAAGGAAGCCTAATTTCATCTTTCCAAATAAGATATCCCTTCTTGCAGGGGACTGCAAAGTCCACAAATCCACATGGGAAATGACCATAGGTTGTAGTTTCAGGAAAAAACGAAGCAGGTGGAATGTCTGTAGTCCTTCACGAAATTCCATGGCGTGAAATGCACTTTGGCTGGAGAAAGTGGTCCAATCATTATTTCATGTTCCTCACTTCTCTTTCTTGCATTTGATAGTAATGTTCCTACCTGGTTGCACAGTTCTCTAGCACTTAGAGTCACTTCAAGCATTTTAGACATTAGATTGCTCTGTCCCTAACTGGACTTTTACAGCAGATGACTGCATTTCCTTCTGACCTGCCTAAACTAAACACATAAAAATACTGGGTATTTAAAAACATGGATTAAATCAAGAATATATTTTTAAAAACATAGTGAACTTTAAAAGCAAGATTTCCAGGTACCTTTAATGAAGTAGGGAATTTCTACAGGCGAAAGGAGGTCAAATCTTCACGGTACGTGTCTCAGATGCAGGGGTAGAATTTTTAAAGGGAACTAGAAATGTTTGCTCGCTAGCTTAGCATGATGACTGAAAGTGAGCTGTCCATGTTAGGCCATTCGTGTCAAAAAAGACACTTCAACACGACAGTTTTCATGTGTGGATGTGAGGGCTAAGTTTGTGAACGTTCTGTCATGGCCCTACTTTGGGGACTCCAAGCAGATCTGATCTTGCAATCTGGGGTCATCACCACGAAATCTTCCAGAAAACTTCATTTTCCCTTTATTCTCTGGGTGTGCCCTTTAACTTGTACTCTTCTGATTTTCCTAAACATTTTTTTGAAATTGTGTATCTCTTGCCCCTGTAATAAGCTTGTCCTGGATGAGTTAGACAATCTGTGGCAATTATCACTTAAAATTCGATTTCTGCCCTGTTTTCTTCCCTACCTGGGCCTCCTGTTATTTGCACACATTCTGTTTTTTTGTGTGTTTTCATCATTTCCCATTTGTCATTTACATGCTTTCCCTGTATATTCCACTGCCTTTTCCATCTTTGTTTTTGCTTTTATATTTTTGACTAACCTATATTCCAGTTTTAATAATTCTTTTCTTTTGTGTGTCTGGTTTACTAGTAGTGACATACATTAAGTACTTAACTTCAGCTGTTATTTATTTATTTACGTAATTCTTGTTTTATTATTTTCTCAGTTATCTTGACAAATTCTCCATCGTCTCATTATCTGGGATTAGAATCACAGATTTATAAATTTCCATCTCTGATAATTCCAACAAATATGTCATCTGTGGCTCTGTTTTCATTCATTCTTTTTTTTTTTTCTTTGAATCCAGTTCCTTGGTATGCCTGGGACTTTTTATTTTATTTTTCATTTGAAAACATTAAGGGGATACACATATGTTTGTTACATGGATAGCTTTTATTACCACTTGAGTCAGGGATGTAAGTGTGCTGCCACCTGAATGGTGTTCACTGGAAGGCCTTCATGGTCTACACACCCAAACTTTTTCTCAAGTTCTAGATTTAGGGTTAGAGAGTGTTGGCAAACTAGTTTTGTTTTTTGCAGTAAGTGACATTCTTTAAATATTTTTGTCCATAATAAAAGTGATAGTTTGATTTTTCCTCTGTTGACCTCTCAGTGGGTTCAGAATGTGTGCAAGAAAGAAAGGGGGGTTATGTATCAGACACATTGAGACCCCCCCACCCTAGACTGTGACTTTGCTAACTGGAAGACTTTGTCTTCCAGTTTGATTATCTAATTTCATCTACTGCCTGTAGCTTGATCATTGTTCTGTAGTATATCATATAGTCATAACCTCTGCCAATTGCTTTTATTACCATCCTAATGTCAATAATATAGACACGACCTTACTCCTCATGTCTGAAATGAAATTTACTAACAATGGCTTAGGAAAAGTTAACAGGAAGGTGGAACAATGTATTTGGCTCATGTAAATGGATAAATAAATGTGATAGGATGGTTTTGGAACCATTACATATTGCATAGATGAAGCATTCACCTGTTTGGTTAATTTTTTTACCTTTTATCCAAAAGTTGGGTATCATATTGATGTAGGAAAAGAACACTAAATTACAGTCCAACAACTGTGTGGTTGCAAGTTCTTATCTTTGATCAAAACCAGTCCTAGGAATCTGTCCACACGCTGAGATCATTGCCTTTTAGTTTGTTCTTGATCAGCTTTGTATTACTTAAAAAAAAAAAAGTCTGTATCCAAACCTTATAGATTGAAAATTTCTCATAAAATATACATGGATATAGTTCTTAATGCTGGTTTGTAACTTCTTGTTTCCTTTCAACCTAGAAGGCAAGTCATCTTTTTTCATACTGAAGAAAAAGCACACCATTAAGTTTTCATGTTCAGGAGATTTTTAAAGTAGCTAAAAGGCACTTCTAATTCTCTCCCACTTCCTACCTACTGGTTTGGTATACTCAAAGATTTTACTTTTCTTTTAGTATATATATTTTAAGCATCATAATTCAATATGTTTTTAAATTATATGTTTTCATGACCCCTTATTTGTAATCTATTATAATTAAATGAAGGTATCAGAATTATTTCATATTAATAAACAAAATTTCCATAACTTAATTTGATCCAGGGATCAATAATAAAAAAAAACATGTGAAAACTGGTGATAAAATTATTACTAAGTATTTTTTGCCCTTTTTCCTGTTGCTGTTAGGGAAACCAGGTACCCCAGTACCGAAATATTTAATTTTGCTTTTGTTCTTGATATTTTTAGCAGTGTTTTTTCTTTTTTAATTTTTTAAAGTTTGATAATTTTCATTTCAAAATATTAAGTGGATACCAGACAATGCAGTCTGGGCTAGCAGTGTTTCCAAAGGCAAGGTGCAAATAGTTTTTAAGAGCGTGATGTTTTATTAAGCCAGCTAACCATAGATCTTTTCCTCTGTTCTTAAAAGTGTGGCAGGTAGACTTGACATCTTTTGAGATACCTATGCAAGATGTACCTTTCAAGATAGAAAAAAATATTTCAAAGGTAAATATAACACAAGAATTGATAAATCTAGTTTTCTACCCAAGGGAATCTGAGAGCTTAACAAATCCTTTGTTGGCTACTAGTTATATTATGAACTGAAAATAAGAAAACACAGATGAAAGCTTTATGATTTCATGTAAGTCATGACCAACATAACTGTTATTTGGGGAGCACTCTCTCTTTTGCTCAGGGCAAGAGCCTTTGTACTGTATATTTGCCTTCATAAACATGGTATCAGTATATCTGAGAGCAAGAAATGATTTTGCATCCACAGTCTCGTGAACATCACCTTCTTGATTTTCTTCATTTTAATGAATTTTGAAATAATCATAGAAAAAGAGATCACAGCTATAACTGCCAAGATGTAATTTGGTCAAAGAAGCTGTTTAGCTTTTATTCTATAATCAGAGCTGACAGTCTAAGAAACATAAAGGATTCATGTTTGCCAAATCGGGACTAATAAAAACTACTGACGGAGTTCAAGCATCCATTTACTGCATGCATCCATCTGGAGAACTATTTAAGACCCACTAACCAGGTGGTAGGATAATGTGGAACATCGGGAATACATCCAGCTCACTCTCACACATTGAGTGCATTACGTGTCTTAGGTACATGTTTCTTTTGAAACAGTACAATATTGCACCACTCTTTTGTTTTAGAGTGTCTACTCAACTCTAAAGTATGATTTGGACAAATCAGTATGAACATGGCCAGTTTTCAGCCCTGCCATCAGTTTTGGGAGCAACACGTGCTTTAGTAAATGCTTTCATTTAAATACAGCACAGAAACTGGTGAAAATTGTAGGTAACATTTTTGATAGAAAGCTCTGAGAAATGGAGTAATAAGTTTCTGAAATCAAGCAATCAGTATACACACACACACACACACACACACACTCTCTCTCTCTCTCTGATGGGCTTGACAATTAGGTTTTCAAAATCACCTAGAACAAGTGCTACACTGCTGAATATCACCAGGTCACCCTCAAAGTACTCCTCTTGGGAAGCTATGCACCAATGCCATTGTCTACCCAGTCCAGCCTTCAAAGCAAAAAGGAAGTCTTTTTTTGGAAGGACCATCAGACAGTCGTATGCCACCCCCAAACGTGCAATGACAATAATGAATACCACTCAGCAAGACACTGACACACGTCAACATAAACACAACTGTGAGACACCGGTATACCAAAGTTATGATACCAAAGTTATGAAACCTACTTACTGAGAAAGTAGAGGGTATATACCTAGGGACAGAAATTGCCGCATCATCAGTTACATGGACATTCTACTTCAGTAGATGTTGGAAGAGGAGGAAACGAGGAGGATGTCTTTGGGAAATGTACTTGTTTCTCTCCGGCCTGGTATGACAGTAGCTATTATGTGAATCTCTTTTGCTGATGCTGATTTGGTGATTTTTGTTGAACAATTTTTTGAGCTTTCCTAGAGTTATTTTTATTTTGGTGTTAGGTATGGTTTTCCTAACTCTAATACATCCTGGCTCTTTACTACAGCTTTCATTATTTATATTCTTATATAACTGTATTATTATATTTTTTCTGTTCCAGAGACACATATACGGGTGCCTGGCTTCATCTTTTTTAGGAGCAAATAGCTTGCATAGTTAGCTAGGCTGATACAGGTAAGACACCAGAGACCAAGAACAGTGGTGATAGTGGGTGATGGAAGGGACGTGGTTAGAGGGTGCAACTGGGTTAATTTCTCTACTTCCCTTGGTATCCATTTTTATTAAACTTGAAAATGGAAATTGTGATGCCCTCCCTACCTCTTTAAAGTGTTATGATGGTCAAACGAAGTGGTATATATTAGAACATTTACTAAATTTCCAGGACTAAAAGAATGCTAGAAGTTATTAGGTTATCCATGAAGGTAAGGAGAAATTAGAGAACACTTTTCCAAGTCACAGATTAAAAATGTAAATTTTGGATCTGTTTCCATTGCTTTTATCTTATTTGATTTCCCACCATATTCCAAATATCAGCAATCGAAAAGGATGCTTTTCTGATGATGTAGGAGGACAGCTTGTGCTTCTACAAGCTGTGATTTGGTAGAGGACTTGTTAAATCACCTTCATCACGGGGATTTGTTTTGATAGCCCCTCTGAAGCCTTAGTACCTGTGCTAACACTATTTAGGTACTTAGTCCTACATAGATGGAGGGGAAAAGAATTGTGTTTCTGGGAATCACTCTACACAGACTACCTCCCATGAACTTGCCTCTAGCCATTGACGTTAATAATAACACAGACACATTTTGTGGCACTCAACTATTCTCAGGAAGTGATTACAAGTGTCTAAAAAGGAATCTTGGCCCTTTTCAAGGGGCTTGCCCATTCCCTGAGCTCTGTGGACTCAACTTGCCATTCCCTTTGATAGTATGAGACTAAAATCAAAGGATGTATCGATGGTTTTCACAGGTTTTGCCACGTGGGAGCCATTTTTTAAATTTAGCAGATATTGACCATATAGTAGGTTCCTGGAGCATTGCTTAGCACTGGGGAGTGAGGGGTTCCTCAGACACAATCTCTTTAATCAGGAAGTTCACAGTCTTATTTTACCCAGAGCCAACAACAACAACAAAAACAACAACAATAATAGTAATAATAATAACCAGGAGCACACAAGGAGCATTTAGGAAAGAGGGGTATACTGACAAGCAAAAACCTGTAAAGAAACACTTGTAAGATGTGCACCATTTGAAGGGACCCTAGCTAGGGTCTGTATCTTTGTGGGATGCTGCCTAGTCTTCTTATGATGTTAAAAACCGTTAGGTTTAATATTGCATATATCCTTGGCCAGGTTATGCTAGATTTTTTTTTTTTTTTGCAGATTTTGGCCAGGGCTGGGCTTGAACCCTCCACTTCTGGCATCTGGTGCCAGCACCCTAGTCCTTTGAGCCATAGGCATGCCCGATTATGCTAGTTCTATGTATACTCAGACCATGTAAAAGGGCTTTATAAATCTCTTATTAAATTACGGACATAAGCCCTGTCAGCCTTTTGGTTCTGAGCTATCAATTTCCAATTTAGGGTCTCTAAACAGACCAGAATGTGTCTACCTTCAAGCAACAAGCAGTACTTTCCAAATATCTACAGTTATGAAATAAGAAATGTCTGTAACATTTTCTACGCAGGATAGTTGGGGCCATCTGTGTCTATTTCAGAGCTTGAAGCCTGTCAGTGGACTGTGCCCTTCCTCCTTCCTTAACGTACTTACTTTTCAGTACAGTTCTCTCAGAGATGCTTCTGCAGGAGCTCTACCAGCCACGTACTCCTGGCACAGCTTATGTCTTTGAACTTCACAGATCTGAAAGCAAGAAAGTTATTGTGATGCTCAGCCAATAGCTCAGGAATTCTCTTCTGTACTTGCCCAAAAACATGTGAATTTTTTTTTTTTTTTAATGGCTAGCTCCTCAAACATTGGGCAACATGACTACTTTTCTTGATACTTTGCACTTCACAATGTATTTTAAAAAAAAATAGCTTAAGATGTGAGTTGTTAGCTACTTGATGTATTATTCAGAACAAATTCGTTTGAAGGTGCATCAAGACCTGACTATCAGAGCCGCTATTTCAAGTTTCCTTTGTTTTAGTTCACTCGGTGTCTGGGTCTTAGAGTCTGGAATTCGGAATGATGTGCTCAGTGATTCTTTTCCTTGGTGAGGAAAAAATGTCTTTTGAAACATCATGCAAAGAAGCAGAAGCCTCTCTCTGTCCTTTGTGGATTTAAAGAATGTGGTTAATGGAGCCCACTGTCACCTAGGCTGAAAGCTGTGTCCACACCTTTCCATCCCCCACAGACTTTCACCGTTTACCCATCGCCAGGAGCACAACCACCACTTTGGGATCTCGACATTTTGACCTTTCACTTGCTGAAAAGTGGCATCTGGATCCCAAAAAGGTGAAAGCATTTTATGAGACCTTTGTATGCCGGGAAGTGATTTCCCAAACTAGAAAAAGTAGATTCTGTAGCAACTAACAATTTGGGACCGTCTGTGATTCTCTCTTTTGCAAATTTGACTGGCAAATTATTTACGAAAGGACATGAGATGGAGTCAGCAGTTGTAAAAGTTCCTGAAAGTGTTAAATTTGACAAAGTGGAAGAATGTACATCATGTTTCCTGAATGTCAGAATTGAAGTGTTGTGCTGTCAGATTCCAACAACCTTCACAATGTGCTTTCCTTATGGCCCAGCATGGAGGCCATTCTTTTGACCTTGGCTGCTAGTTTGCAAAATGATGCATTCAGAGCAGTATGGTAATCAAAGGCAGAAAAAGCCTCCGTATTGGCCCCTTGCTGGAGAGCACAACCTGAGTTATGCTGGCAAAGTGAAGCAGTCTGCATGACGTCTGAAACCATGCTTCAGTGTGCAGGAGTGATTGTGAATGGGGAGAACACCAGGATGGTGACATGAGGTGAAGCCATTATGAGCTGACTGCCTGCCTGATAAAGAAAAAGTGATACAAGCTGGTTCTTTTCCCTTCTGCAGTGTGCTTGCCCCCTACTCAGGTCTCTGCTTCTTTACAATAACATGTATTCAAGATGAGAAGTGTAGACTGATTCTGCACCTCATTAAGCTCATCCTCTTGTCTTCCAAGCAGAAGCTTATAGATGCTGCGGTAACTGCTTAAAGTTATGTCCCAGTCCACTGAGAAAGTAAACTCGCTTAAAAAATCTTCATAACAGTACTGGATGAGAAGTTTCAGAGCTGAGTTTTGACTTTAATCATAAGGTTTCACTGATACAGCCTGGAAATAGCAGAGGTCAATTCTCCCCACATTTCTTGTGTGTGTGTGTGTGTGTGTGTGTGTGTGTGTGTGTGAGAGAGAGAGAGAGAGAGAGAGAGAGAGAGAGAGAGAGAGAGAGAGAGAGAAGAAAGGGTGTTCTAGGGTGCCTGGAAGTCACAGAAACGTAGCACAATTTAGCTTGTCAACATGCTCCACTACAGTAGAATTTTACTGAAGGACTTAGTGAGGTATTGTAGAAAGAATTCTAGTCCAGACATGATGGTTCACACCTGTATTCCCAGCACTTTGGGAGGCTGAGGTGGAAAGACTGCTTGAGGCCAGGATTTCCAGACAAACCTGAGCAAAATGGTGAAACCATGTCTCCACAAAACAACAGCAATAAGAGTTAGGCATGGCGGCATGTGCCTGTGGTCCCAGCTACTAGGGAGGCTGAGGCAGAAGGATTCCTTGAGCCCAGGAGCTTGAAGCTGCAGTCAGCCGATGTTGGCACTGTAATACACTCTAGCCCAGGTAACAGAGCAAGACTCTGTCTCAAAAACAGACAGACAGACAAACAAATAAACAAGAATTTTCTAACAAATTCTAATCTTAGTTTTGTCCTTTAACTATTTTGTGACCTTGGATAAGTCACCTGGATCCTCTGATCTGGAATGCAGTTTCCTCATCTATAAAAAGCAGGCTTAGATTAGAAGAATCTCCTCTTCCTGTTAATTCAAAACTATATTATGCTCTGACTCTACTGTTAAAGTGAAGAGACACATCTTATGGAACAAACATGTGCTTGGGAGTCAGACTAACCTGGGTTTTAATCCCTGCTCTGTTCCTTATTTTCTGGGTAATACCGACAAGCCTTCACTTTTCTAATGGCCTAAACCCTCATTTCAAAAACTGGAATTCTAGCAGTCCTCCATCATGATTGAGAAGTCTCCAAATACGTCAGGGGTGGAGTATGGTTCCTGGCACACACTAAGTCTTCAATATTGATAATTATAATTATTATTATGATAAAGGCTACTCTTTTTTCAGTCTGATGATGAGAATCAAAGGAAAGAAGTTTGGAGCACATGGTTGAGTAGGGATGTGGTTGATGAATGGGCCAAGTGATCCTGGTAACATTGGTTCACGATGCCTTGCAGTGCACTTGGGGTTGGAGACTCTGTGTGTTTTATTTATTTTGTTCTCAATTGCTCGGGAAGATGTTTAAAACAAGGTCTCTGTCTGTCTGTTCTGCTGCTCCCAGCTGTCACAAGAATAAACTCAGGACTGTATGGGGGCCAATCAGTCCCTAAAGCCGTATCAATTCTACTTATTTATCACTGTATGTAGCTCCATTTCTCACGATACCCAAGTCTTAAGTTTTGGACATAGTGTTGTTCTATGATTTTATCCCACAATTAAGAAATAATTGTTTTCATTTTTCCTTGTTGTTCTATGATTTTATCCCACAATTAAGAAATAATTGTTTTCATTTCTTGAGCTCTAACTATGCCAGGCTTAGAGCTTTTGTATAATGTGCAAACATTTTTACTCCCATCCTCACAAAAGCCATGGGGTACTGTTGTCACTCCTTTTCCTCGTTGAGGCTCATGCCAAGGCTCAGAAAGCTTGACGAGCTCACCAAACATTATTCAGCCCAGAAGTGGGAAGAAACTAATGGCTGCTTCTGAAATTAGGATTATTCTCACTAAAATTTACTACATCACATAACATCAACCATCTCCAATTCTCTGTGATTTCATGCTAAAATTACAAATTAAATTGAAGCAAGGACAGTTTTTCCCAATATTTTGAGAATTTTTAAACTCTGTTACCTCTGTGATATCTAAAGATACCCTGAATAGGGTGTCTCCAAAATAGCTTGTACATTGCTGACTGAAATGTTTTTCCCAAATCAACTCATTTTTGAGCTGAAAGAGCAATATTTTAAGTATCACACAGTAAAGCAGAGACTGAATAAGGCTCCAATTTTGGATTCTGAGTTTCCCATCTGCTCCTTAATCCCAAAGCTACCTGAGTTCTAAATTTATGTGCAATATGAACCTATAATTGGTCTTGGAATAAAAATAAGAAAGGAAAAGAAAAGAGCAATTTTAATGATGTCAGGGATTAGTACCTTAATTTTTTGTTTTAACCTCAAAATGCTTTCAGTAAATTTTGTACCTTCTTTGCCAAATGTGGGTATTTTTTAAGAGTTCAGTTCATCTCTATACATCCTGTATTTTTATTTTATTTTATTTTATTTTGAGACAGACTCTCACTATGTTGCCCTCAGTAGAGTGCTGTGACATCACAGCTCACAGCAACCTCAAACTCTTGGGCTCAAGCGATTCTCCTGCCTCAGCCTCCCAAATAACTAGGACTACAGGCACCAGCCACAACACCTAGCTATTTTTTTGTTATTGATGTCATTGTTATTTAGCAGGCCAGGGCTGGTTCGACCCCACCAGCCCCGGTGCATGTGGCTGGCACCCTAACCACTGAGCTACGGGTGCCTAGCCACATATAATATTTTTGATACTAATCAAATTCTTTATGGCTCTTCTCAAACCTTAAAATGACCTGACTTGAAAAACTAAACATACAATGCAGCTAAAGTTTATTGGTATCATTTTAGTTGAGCATTTACATAAAAAAGGGCTATAATCATGTTTATAATTAACTATATTCAAGAAGAGAAAGATGGCAGATAGGAATTTAGTCATTTCAATTAATAAAAGAAAGTGATCAACACCAATCCTGGGAAGTAGCAGTAGTAGCAATAACCAATCCAACGCTCGAAAAATCCCAGTGATTTGTAAAATAGGACCACTCCTTTTTATAAGAATTTTATTAGATTGCACATGATTTTTCCAAACAGGATTCTGCTTATATGTATGTCACTGGGTAAAGCACAATATTTTATAAATCAGAGATTTAGAAAACATACAGCAAGCATGGTGAATTAATTAGGTGCCCACGGCAGTAGTGTAGCATAAGAAACAACCCCCAAATCTCACTGGCCTAAAATAATAATGGTTTATTTCTTGCTCATAGCTCTGCAGGTCAGCGAGTGTGGTTCTGTCTTAGGCTGTGGGTTGAGTTCTGGTCTACTTCAAAGCTCTTTTGTTCTGAGATAAGAAGCTACCTGTGGCTTGTCCTTCTCATGGAAGATGTCACAGATTCAAAAGGGCAAACAGAAGCACATGATCTGATAGCTGGGAACTAACATGCTGTCACTTCCACCCACATTCCATTGTGGAAGGCAAGTCACAGCCCCTGTCCAGCATCATTGGGGCATTGAAGTATTTGCTGTGGCTCACCCCAAAGTGAAGTATGACAAAGATACAAAAGGTGAAAAAAATGAGCAACCTAGCATAAATAATACAGACTAACATATGTTGTGACTCAGCATTGAGTTTTCTGAAGACACAAAGAAAGTGGGAGCCATGACGTTTATAACAACTCCGAGCTGTACTAGTATCTGTGCTGATTTTGGCCACACTGGGACTTGGCTGCTTAGTTCTCTGGAAATCCCAAGACCAAGAGGAGTAGGGAGGGAGAAGAGTGAGAGAGCACATTTAATGAGAAATTTCTAACTGGTAAAGAGACTCACCTCTAAGGCAGCCTAGATGCTTTGTTGAGGTGAGGTGTGGAATCAGCTCAGGGCTTTCCCCGAGCCTGACATTTTGCATTAGCACATGAGTTCCTGGCACTGGGTTATGTGCTTTGGAGAAGAAGGGAATAAGTGAATCCAGATAGGAGAAGAAAGAGAATTTGTGAAGGAAAAGTGATGAGGGAATGGATGGAGTAAAGAGGACTGATATTCAGGCGCTAAAGTTCCTGAGGAAAGAGGGACATTAGAGAATGTCTATGATGAAGATAGGAAGAAGTGGTATGGGATTCAGTGGTTCATTCATTTAGCAAATGGTTTTTCCTTTTTGAGACAGAGTCTCACTCTGTTGCCCAGGCTAGAGTGCCATGGCCTCAGCCTAGCTCACAGCAACCTCAGACTCCTGGGGTGAAGTGATCCTCCTGCTCAGCTTCCAGAGTAGCTGGGACTACAGGAACCTCCCACAATGCCAGGCTAGTTTCTCTATTTTTAGTAGAGTCAGGATCTCTTACTCAGGCTGTCTCCAGCTCCTGAGTTCAAGGTATCCATCTGCCTTAGCCTACCTAAGATACAGGTGTGAGCCACCTTGCCTGGCCACTTAGCAAATATTTATGAGAATCTCCCATATTCCAAATAATGGGAGCTACATTCTGAGTAGAGAATTCAAAGGAGAAGAAGACACAATGTCTACCATCAAGTCACTGAGAGGCCTTTGTGTGTGGGGGATCATACAAGTGAATAGATAATCATTAAGGAGCCTTTTAAGTGCTAAGAGGATGGTGAATATAAAGTTCTTTAAGAGTCCAAGGAAAGGTATGTAACTCAGACCTGCCAAGTTAGTGAAGGGTTCTAGGATGCTCTGGCATTAAATCACAAAGACTTAAGACAACGATATAGGCTTGAAAACAATCTAAATGTAAGTGATGGGAGAGGAACAAGATCAAGAAATAATAATAGTGATCAAGGAGTCTATAGCACTCTGAATCTGAATGGGTGAGAGTGGAAGAAGAGAGAGCTCCCTAGGAAAGGGCAGTAGCGCTGGTTGGGTGATGCTTCAGTTGAGGTTGTGTAACCAAGGCCAAGCGTTTGCCATTTTCTGCATGATAGCCAACAAGTAGAGAGGCAAGTGTTGGAGCAAGAAAAGTGACTTAGATTTGGAGCAAGCAAACCAAGAATATGGCAGACTAATGTACTACAGAGCTATCTTAAGTTAGTATGACCTTTGGACTTCTTATGTTAAGGGTAGGGGGCAGGAGGTGTTAAAGAGCTATCTAAGGACCGTGGACATCTGGAAATCAGTGAGGGTCTGAGGAAAGAGTAAAACTTCTTTGCTGTTGGCTAGTTAACTTGGACGAGTAGGTCAAGTCATGATGTTCCTATAAGTCTCTAATACAGCATTTCTACTTGTGGGCATACTTTCCTTATCTCCCTGGGAGCTAATTTTGGGAAAGGGATGGTTATCATCTTTCTTCTAGAGTTGAACTATAAACTAAAGTCTTCCTGTAATTATCTGTCCTACATTCAGAGCTAAGCAGAAGCTTTTAACCTAAAGGATATTACTGCAGGGGGTCAGGAGCAAAATGGAGCTAGTCATGTTAAGCCTCCCTTCCACTGTTAACACTTGGAAGTAGCAAAACACTCAGCCAAGAATGTGTTCAGTATGTCAGTAACTTCAAAGGATAGTGGAAAAATCTAAGAGGGAATTCAGGAGAAGGGAAGATACTGTGAGGATTTGTTGTCCTGATATTCAACCCACTCTTAGACCACAACGGTAGAAGTAAAGGCTTTGTATATGCTTGTGAGAGTTCACGTGAAGTTTCGTCTTCAATTCTAGAGGGGTATTAGTCAGTATCTCCAGAGAAACAGAACCAGTAGGGTGTGTGTGTGTGTGCATACACATATGTATAGAATTTCAGGAAAACCAGTGGCATTATTCAGCCAGAGTCTAAAGGCCTGAGAGATGAGATGAGTTGTCCCAGCAAGCAGGCAGAAAGCACAGGGGTGACTCTCCCCTTCCTCTGGCTGTCCTGTTCACACCCCAAACAGGTTGGATGACACCATGTCAGGGAGGACAATCTATGTTACTGAGTCCACCCAGAACTAATGCTTTGGGCACTCCCAAGTTAATGCTACAAAAGTTAGTCATTACAGAGAGCTTTTTTTTTTTTCTTATATAATTCCTTTCATCAGTGTTTTGTAGTTTTTGTATAGATCTTTCACAGCATAGTCCTAGGTTTGTTTTTTTTTTTAAATTCTTGGGGATTCATTGAGGGTACAAGAAACCAGGTTACACTGATTGCATTTGTTAGATAAAGTCTCTCTTACAATCGTGTCTTGCCCCCCAAAAGTGTGGCACACACCAAAACTCTACACTCTCCCTCCTTCCCTCTCTCTGCTCTTCCTTTCCCCACCCCTCCCTCCTTCTTTCCAGAGAGCTTTATTTTAACAATTGTGTAGATGAAGCTAACTGGAGAGGTTCAGAGATTAGGCTCCTCTTGCTGGGAGCTGGGCAGTGGGAAGGTTTTTGTTAAGCTTTGGAGAAGGAGTATTTCATCTGGACAGAAATAGAGTAGTAGGAATTCAGTTATCCTTATCACCAAACCTTTGATTATACTATAGTATTCTCTACCAGGAATATATTTTCTTTGTCCAACTGCTTTATCCAAATGCCATTCATCTTCTGGGATCGAATATCATCTCCTCTCTGGAATGTCATCTGATTGTTTCAGAACACATTCACCACCATTCTCTCAGAGATGCCACTTGGCTTCTGTCACATTCCATTTCAATTTTCTTATGTACTACTTCTTAATCAAGTCACTACCTCATTGAGGTATACCCTGCCCCTTCGAATACTTTGTCTTCTTCAAAGACAAGGGAGCATGTCATACATTGCTTTTCCTACTGGGTTTTGAACATAGGAACTGAATGGATGCTTAGTGAATAAATAGGAAAAGAAGGGAGTGACAAAAAATTTAGTGAAGAAATAATGCATGTCAGTAGTTCTTGATACTTTGATGTGAAAGGGGCAGCAGTCATTTAAACTTGATCTAACCTCCCAAGGTTTCTTGTGGGTTGTAAAATGTAGTTTAATTAGAGTACCCCCCCCTTTTTGTTGAACTGATTATAATTTTTGGAATGAACATTTTTGGAAAATATGCAAATAAAAAGTTTTAAAATCTGAAAAAAAATAATGCATAGAATTAGGGTTTGGTGGAGGTAACCTATCTAAATAGGGCCTTCAAAATGACTTTCCTACAAAGAGAAAAGAAAAAATGATTTCAGTGAATTTTCAGCCCCATAACTTAAAATCTCCATCATATTAATATTTCACCACTTTCTTGCACTTCTGGGTTGCTTTTACTTCCCTCTGAGAGGGGATTGTTATGACTTCAGGTTTGAAATATTATAAGTACTGTGGTTTTAGTGCTTTTAAGTTCTGTAGCTATAAGTGTGTTCAGAGTGCTTTTCTATTACGGGATAAATTTGACGGGAATCTACTAAATGCTTAACCATAGCTCAGAGAATTTAGTTTGGATTTTGAAAAAAAAAAGAAACAAAAAAGCATGAAATTAAATTTTAGAGACACGGGAGGCTAAGGCAAGAGAATCCCCTAACCCAAGAGCTGGAGGTTGCTGTGAGCTGTGACACCATAGCACTCTACTGAGGGTGACAAAGTGAGACTCTGTCTCTAAAACAAACAAATAAACAAAAAATTAGAGACAAAGAACATGGAAAAGGACATTTAATCTAAAATATTTTTGAGACTTTACCTCTTTTATGTTTACATGGATGGAGCTGGAAAATATTCTTCTTAGTAAAGTATCTCAGGAATGGAAAAAAAATATCCAATGTACTCAGTACTACTGTGAAACCAATTAATAATCACTCACACTTGCATACGAAAAATGAAACACAACTATAGCTTAGGATGAAGGAGTGAAGAGGAGGGAGAGAGGAAAGGAGAGCGGTGGGTTGATAGAGGGAGGGTTAGTAGGGGGACCACACCTATGGAGCATATTGCAAGTACAAGTTGGATCTATCAGGTGTGGAACACAAATACCTTAATGCTGTAATTGGGTAAATGAAGTGAAGGCCATGGTGATTAGTAGGATGTAAGCACTCCAATTTGTACCAATAATCCACACATTGAATCCCATAATGGCATAAATGTATTCATGATCTATGTACAAATGACTTAATAAAAATAAATAAATAAATATTTAAACAATATTTTTGAACAAATTCTAGAATCATTACTATACTCATGCAATGGATATTTTAATAATAGTGTTGTGAGTTGGTGCAATTTGACAACATGATCCTAGAACTTTAGGATGTCTTGTGTCACTGTTTTAAGATTAGGATACAAAAGAGCCTTTTCAAAGTCACAGAACACACAGTGTCAGGGCTCCAAATTCTTAACCAAATGCTTCTCTGTTTAATACAAATAATGCTATTTGTTTTAGCATAAAAACAGTTGAGTGAGAGTCACTTGACCTGAGATATTTACTCACTGCTCATGGCATGTTTTTGTGAGGGCTTTTGGGTGAGTTGCTTCATATACACATGCCCCTATGTGCTTGTCTGTAAAAATTAACAAAATATTTGCCTTCTGAAGCCTCTAAAGGCATTATAAATATTAATGACAAAATTTACCCCAAAACATAAAATTCCTCATCTGTAAAATAGTTAAGGTTTGTTTGAAACAGATACGTAACATCATTTCCAGCTCTAAAAGAGAACCACAATTATTGTACTTCTCCCTTGCTTTTCCTTGTGGACTTGAGTTGGTCCTTTCAAGTTCAGTACTAGTGGAACTGACGTCCTCTCATCACTCCTGGCTGGGGGGGTGGAGAGCTGGGGAACTGCTCTGTGCTCCAGAACCACCTGCTAGCAGTTTCCTCAGTACATACATGCGTTATTCCTGCTTGATTTGAATGAGTTCTTTGAAGTTGGATACTACATTTAATTTTTCTTTGTAACCCACATGTCTAGCACAGCATCTGGATTGGAGCAGGGCCAAAATAAGCATTTGTCAACTCAATGAAAAATCTGAGATTCTTTTAGCTTCTGAGGCATAAATAATTGGTGCATGTGAGGTTCTAGGTTAATAAGGTAAATTTTAAATGTAACCTCTCTAATTTTAGAATTACTGCCATCTCACCCCCAGCAATAAAAGTTTGTGTTTAAGTTCACTCATCACACTAATCAATTGTTTATGCCTGGTGGTAAATGGAGAATCATAAAGAGAGAGGACAGACAGTGAAAAATAATAGAGGGCAAAAAGGAGGTGAGTCCAAGATCATACTGTTTATATACTAAATTGGTAATCATTATTGCAAGGAATTTCATGGTAATTATTTGTAACCGGAATGCTGCCACATTTGATTTAAACATTATTGAAATATTCTTTTTTCATGAGGACAGTGAAAATCTATTTATTCTTGAAAAAATATTAGTGAAGATCTGAGTAGTACATATTTTAATCAGTTTGCTAACAGCCAAGCAAATAAAACACATGCTTATTTGACTTAATTGCATTTCCAAAGATTACACTAAAGACATTGAGAAAAAAACCACTAAATTAATGCCTGAGGGATAAAGAAGTTGATGGCCTTAAAAGTGGAAATTATACAATTTTGAAAGCTCTGGTTTTCTATGGTTCAAATAAAATAAAGGTGGTAGGAGCCAGTGCATAGCTGAAGATTCAGTGTAAATTGTAGACGTGGCTCTTCACTGACTGTAGAAATAATTTACTAGAATTTAGAGCAGACTGTACAATGCAGGAAGGAAATTTTAAGACATCAGGTGGTAGTTGGGTAGCATGACCTTTAGACTAACCCAAAGATTTTGTAAATGGATGAAAGCCCAATAATAACATGCTAATGACACACCATGGTGCCCTCTATTTTAAAAATGAATACTTTAAATGTCAACATATTATTTGTTTTCAAGTCCTTTAACTTTTATCATAAAAAAGTCCATGTTATCATTCCTCATTCAAGTTTCTAATGATGGACTTGTGACCTTTTGGGGGAGGAGGTGTGTAGGAAGGGCTACTCTTTCTGAATTCTTGTTATAAAGAAGCAATGCAAATATAAAGAGGTTAGATTTTCCCCGAAGGCTGCTAAATGACACCTCCAACTCTACCTGGCTGGTCTCCAGAGGGTAATTAAACTGCAGATGGGGAAGATGGCTCTGATTTATTTTTAGTAGAACAGGTTGGGGGAAATAAAATACACGCGACTTTTCAGTTTTTAGGTTTGTAGGAGAATCATTAGTAAAGTTGGTTATGACTTTGTATTTTCAGTGTGTGGTGAGAAATTTCAATCAGTAGCAGCCCCAATTACTCTAATGGAGTCCTCATGGCAAATGATAGATGTGTAATAAGAAACTACACTGAAGTTGCAAGAAAAATTTACTATAATAACAGATGTTATGGCCTATTCATGAAGAAGTGCCCTGAAAAATTGTTATTATATGTGCATATTGACAGATAGCAAGAGAAAACTGATCAGGGTAGAAGAAGTCCTTCCAAACTTGGCAAATGGGCAGAGGAGAGTAATTCCTTATGTGAAGTAGTTTTTACTTTCTGTTTTTAAGTAGCTTTATTATACTAGAAGTATGTTAATGTAACGTTCTTACCTACTTTGGTTGATCTTTCAAGAGAGTTTAAAATGTTTAACACATGTATATATATACTTGCAATTGGGCATTTTCTTCTCCTTTTTGGAATGTAGATGGGGAAATATTTGGTTCAGATGTCAGCTTTAGCACATCCTGTATAAAATCTCTATTACTTTTTCCTTAGGTGTGTGGGAAGATACCATGTAAATTTGGAAGCAAGTTTTTATTTTACCAAATCCATTACACTTTTCCTTTATAGGTTGCCTAGGAAATCTGTAAGGGGGGGTGGGTGGGTTAAGACAACAGGTGTTTACAACTAAGGACATACCTTATAGATAGCAGCTTGCAAAATTTTAAGTGTGGGTGACAGCTTCGCAAGCTTCGTGCTACCCACTCAAATAAAGGGAAAGGAAATTGTAATTTTCTGTCCAGAAAAATCTAAAACTGTTTAGACATGTTTATTATGGGATAGATTAAAAACTGAGCATTGATCATTTTGAGTTTAAGAGTGACAGAACTCTGATGGTGATATTTTATGAGTGAGAAGCTGAGTTCATTAGGTAATTATTGTGGAATGTGAAAGATAGGAGAAAGGAAAAAAAAGTCAGTTTCCCAGGTTATTTTTTCTTTGCAAATAGATATTGGAAATGAGTACGAATTAAAATTTAATATTTAATAATATTTGGCCTCAACTCCCAAAGATGTGCATATATCCAACCCTGAGACTGCATCAGAGGGAAGGATACCTTTTGAAGATGGTGGTCCTTGCTTCCTTCCAATTTAATAGCCAAGGGTTCCTGATGGGGGAAAATTGAAATTATCAGAAATATGGTAGAAATACCAGCAATATACAAAATAAGCAGTGAAATTGTGAAATATAAGGCACAGCTCCATTTATTATGTGGTAAAAATGACATTTTCTTCAGTCAGCTAAGGGGAGAGATCCACCTCTAGATCATTAAATTATCTGTACCATTTCCTTTCTCCTCCCCAGTTATTTTTTTTCATGTTACCTCTGTGTTCCCCTATGTATGGATGTTGGGATTAAGCCACTGCAGTTGTGACTCCTTCTCCTGCTGCACGACCTCCTACAAGGCATCTTGCACTTTCTATGTGAAAAGCATAAACAAAGCTCTTTATGCAAATTCATTCTTTTGATTCTCACAAAAATCTTATGAAGTCAGTCATTTCATTAACCTCCTTCCATAGATGAGGAAACCAAGGCTTAGAAGGTTTTAAGACAGGCAGTGTAACTGCCTGGGCAAGACCTTTTAACCCACATCTTCATTGCCACCCCATAATGTCTCCTAGTAATTATGACCCATTTACCTTTCTTTTACCACCACTGTTAAGTTATTATTTATGAATGAAACAACTATTGACATGGCTATTATTGCCTGATAATTTGGAAGACTCCATAAGCAGATAACACCCATAGAGAGGGTAACCTGGCATGGAGAAGGAGAGGTGGGAGAGACGTGAAAATATCCAGCAACCAAAGGTACCACTGTTATCCATCTTCCCTTCAAGACTTTATGGGTGTGATATCAAGACTGTATTTTGTGACTGCTGGGCTTTAAGCTGCTTGTACTTTCCTGGCTTGACGTTTTCTCTTTCTCCTGTGGCTCTAGCACTGAATTGAGATCCATTTATGTATTAAATATATGAATAACTACGGAGGAGTTTTAGGAAACTAATAAATAATAGTTTTTTCTCCTTCTTTTGGGAACCAATTGATAAGGAAATTGGGAGTCTGATAGCTGGAGATAAAACACTGTTTTATAATAACCACAAAGTGACTTGGAGATGGTGGCCGAGGTCAGTTGAGTGCATTTGCTAATACACCCCCTTCTACAGTGCAACCAGCAGCCCTAGAAAACCATAGACCCTGGGGCAGGGTCCCCGCTACTGCGTGGTGGAGATCAGACCATATGCATTCTCTCATCTTCTTTGCTTATCATAAAGAAAAGAGATGGGAGAAGAGCTGGGCATGGTTGGTTTATTTTAACTCACTTGCCAGTTTGAAAGAGTGGGAAAGAAGAGTCAGAAGTGTCACTCTAATAGAGGTCCCCCACACGGACAATGAAGAGCAGGGAAGGAAGGTTCCCTCTGATGGAATCAGTACCCCCAAATGAAGGTCTTTTCTGACTTTCCTTTGTCTTCTTGCCTCTCTGTCCCATTGAAGAGGGTCTCTGAAAAGCAAAAAAGCAGCCCCTGTCTATTATTCAGAGGGACTCTTTCAATAGCAGGGAGAAGCCCTGGGGCAAACAGTTAGAAATGAACAACACAAAGCATAGTGCCCGAGCAGATTAACATAGGAATGAATTTATCTAAAGGCAGATGGAACCAGAGCAAGCAGAGGGCACTGGTGCTGGCTGAGAGATGGGGTCAGGGGAAGGTGGGGGGAAGTCATCTTCCCATAGCGTGAATGATGCTGTGTTTGAGACTGATTTTAGAATCCATAACAGGTGTTGATCTTGCCCTAGGGTCTTATCTCGAGTGCTAGCCAGGATCAGAGTAGGAGATTCTGATGCTCTCCAGGAACAGCAGTTTTGAAAGATTTACAGGACAGTGGAGAGGGGATTACTGGGATTATGTAAATTAAGAAAGCATACTACAGTAAAAAAGAATAGCTTTAGGTATATAAGAAATAAATATCTGAGCAGAGGTTGGCGAGCCATTTCTGCCCCCCTCTATTGCTAAGCCTTGTCTTAACTGTAGAGGTTTTTTTTATGTCTTTCAATAAACTCTAAATACTCTATAGAGTTATAGCGTGTACTCTTTATATCATCTTGGTTGCCTGGTCTGCTGGGAAGGGGTGTATCAGTTGACAGCCTCTGGCCACAGTACTCCCTGGTGTGGCTTGAAAGACTTCCCTGGTGCTGGCCAGAGTGGCAAACAGACTTTTTTCCAGCTCTCTTTTCACAAGGGACCATCGCTGATCCTAATCTGTTTTTGTGGCTTTGTGTTCGCTAGTGGTGTGTTTTTCAATTCTTTGTTTAACCACCCTAGAATCTGCTGTTTAAAACTCCAGCATGCTTTCACCATTCTTCCCTGAGAAGAGTCATGGAAACTAAAATTCTTTTCCCCAAGGTAGGTCATAAAGAACCCCCTTCTGTACTCCTTCACCCCCAAACCAGCTATAAAACCTAAAAGCATCACATGTAAAAACTAGTCACAAAGTAATTGTCTGACCTGCCTTGTCTGACTTTATGACTTTAAGATCCTCATTACAGAGAAGGCCCAGTCCACGCCTAGTCTCACGCCCAGAAGGAAGGAATGCGTGCTCAGAGAGCCCACAGAGAATCTGGGCAGGCCTGTGTTGGGTCCCCACCAGCTCTGATCGCTCTGGGTCATACTCTTTTGTCCACATTTCTACACGGCTTTTCATACTTTGTTGAACCTAGATTTAAGAATGGACAATTTCCCTGTATCTTTGAATCTTCATTCTGAGTGGTCCCATGAATACATGTTACAATTTATTTAACATGTAAATAACATGTATACATTCATATGTTAAATAAATTTTAACATGTATACATGGAACCTTTTCTGCTATTTATCAGTCTGCCTTAGTGTCAGTGATTTTTCAGCAAACTTTAGGAGGGGGCAAAAGCTTAGGTTCCTCCCTAACACATTAAATTAGATTAAAAGACATGGTTAAAAAAATGTCAGTCAAATGCAAAACCACATGCAAAAGCAGACAGTCTAACAGAGGGGTTAGTTTTATAATACAAGTCTGGGTGTTTCAGAGATAGAGTCCCAGAGGAGGTTGCACTTTCTGTTTTCCTCCCTCCTCATTACCACCTGCCCCTGAGCACAGAAATGCAGAAATGCTTTGTTAGACAAACATACTCTGTGGCGACAGAGAGATTAGCTTAGGGTTACAGACCCTTGTAAAACAACATTCCTATCTTCACATAACATGTGGTTCCACTTGTGACTACCCAACTCCCTACCTTATAGGTCTAACTTTGCAAAGTCTTGCTTCTGTAAACTGCTCCACTATAAGGAATTCGTCTCCCCTCCTTTGTTAAGTGTTGCTGAGAGTTCTTTGGGTGTGAACCTCCTCTGAGTCAGCCAGCCAATAAAAGACCCCATACTCAATTCAAACTCAGTGTGCTGGAGTTTCCTCTATACTTCCACTCTTGGGAGGTACAACAAGGTGACACTAGGTGACACTAGCAGGCTCTTGAAGAAGGAGGGGGAGTCTGTCAGGTAAAATGAGGGCCCTATGAACATGTTTTAAGCAGAAAGATATCACACACATGATTCCTGAGACGAGACATGTTTGAGAACCACAACTGTTTCAATATTATCAGTATCAGTATTACTGTCAAAGGTGGGATAAGAAGTCAGAACAGGAAGCTAGATGGTAGACACAGTGAAACTTCCCATCCCCTATTTCTGAGGGTGGCTATCTTAAGGGCTTTAAATTTGCTCCTCTGACGCTCTGCCCATTGTCAGACCATTGCACCAGCTTTGGACAGGATCTCATGGCATCTTTGCTTTACGTGTAGGCAGACTTCATTCTTCCTTTTTTCTTTCGTCTCAGACTCATGAGTTTGAGATTTATAGATCTGAGATTTCTTGTACTTTCAGAGAGGTCAGATGTAATTTTAGAAAAGATTAAAAATAGGATTGATTCCCCATATTTTAGGAATACTAATCTTTTCTAATTTACGCTCAATATTTATATTTATATAATAGGTTAGAAAATTGCCATTGTTTTGACAATTAACAGTGATCACAGATCCTGGGTCCAAATGCGGCTGGCTGTTTACTGCCAATGGTACATGAGTAAGTTTGAGTTAGGTGGATGCTAATATCACAACTTTTCAGATTCTAAGCCAGGCTGACCTCAGAGAATGGTGAGAGTTTACTTAATCCCTGGAGCATGCTTGCAGACCATAATCCTGCTTTTGGAGGGTTCATCCCCCACTTAGCCTGTCAGAAGGCTTGGTGTGCTGAGCATTTCAAGTCCATACAAGCTGAAAGCCTTGAAGGCCTTAGAGGGCAAGACCACACCTCTCAGTTTTGTTTGGCACATTACAATGCCAGGGCAGCTGAAAGTTACATCTACCACCTTGATTAACCATGCAGGATTTTTCATAAGAAGTTAGTTAGTTTTCTTGATAGCCATATGTATTTATATAGTGTGTAATAGTTTACATAATATCATGGTGTCTACATTACAAAAAATTGTAAAGTGTCTACACATTAGCTCATTTATTTTGACAATGAAACAATGAGATGGGACAGTAGCTATTTTATCCATTTTACAAAAGTGGCAACTAAGGCTTAGAGAAGGTAAACTGTATCTCTTAGATTAGTGCTGTCTGAAACAAATATACTGTGAACCGTGTATGTAACTGAAAAATTTTTAGTTGTCACATAAAGCGAAGTAAAAAAAAATAGGTGAATTTAATTTTAATAATCTATATTATTTAACTTAATGTCTCAATGTTATAATTTCTGCATGTATTTTAAAAATTATCGAGACACTTTGTATTGTACTTTTCTTACTAAGCCTTCAAATTCTAGGTTTACATATTAGGAAAGAAGGAGCATACCCTTTATGTTCAGCTTAGTGCTAACATGTTTATACAAAATGCTGTTGTGCATGAAAGCTTTCTAAATGAAACTAAGGTTTTAATCTCATCCTTTTCTAGTATCTTTACTTGCTTTGGCACTACTATTTTAAGTCTGGCTAGGCCAAAATTTCATTTTTATTGATTGTTTCATGTGGGTGGAGTAGGTAGGTGGACATTTTTATTGACTAAATAAAAGATATGCTTTTATGAGATTCATCTCCTATTTTCCTGAAATAGCAAATGTACATTTTCCAGGTAGCTAAAAGGAAAAATCTCAGCCTCTCCTGACAGCTGCTGCAGAATATTGTTTCCACAATGGCTTGAAAATCTTCCCTTAGTAGTAACAGAGAGCATGATACCATATGCTGAATTCTAGGAGATTCCACTCTTTCCCACTAAAAACCCAAAACCAAACCAAACAAATGAAACCCCAAATAATTTTGTAGAACAAAACCTCTGGGGAGAGAACATTTGGAACTGCTAGGCGAAGTGAGAGAGTCTGCTCTGTCCCCATCCTTCTGGACTTAGCTTGGAGCTCTATGACCTCTAAGCATGTTCATGTAAGCTGGTCCTTTGGGCCACTGTCTGCCATCTTTAGTTGCCTGATAAAATTGATTCATCAAGTACAAGTTTGTGGTCTTTCTTGAAACCTTCTCTAAATCTCATTGATATTTTCTTTTTCTGGGTTCTCATAATAATTTGTAATTCTATTATAACAAATAATTCTATTGTCTTTCATCATATACAGTGAAACCAAAGCGTTCTTTTGGTAGATAAAAATGTTTGCTTCCATATGCTTCAACCTACTGTAATAAAGTTGTAGAATTCTGAATATAGGCATGCTCACATGTATCCATGACATTGACTCTGCTCCTGGTTCACTTCTGAATCTCCCATAGCATCTTGGCCACAGTAGGTATTCAATAATGGCTTATTCAATTGAACTGAATGAGATAAAAATGGAATTCAAGTTGGGAAAGTAGACAAGTCTTTTCCCCAAATACCTCTCAGATTGCATGTGCCTTGTGGTTCATTTGAATAGGAATAAAGGATGAAGAACTTTGGATAGGAAATTTTACAGAAATTCAGAGACTTCAGTCTGGTGCTCTGGTGGTATGTTAATTAAAATGGAGAATGTCAAGGGAATTTGAGTAACCAAATGTCAGGTTTTTAGATTTGCTAGTTACAAGCAAGGATGCTATTATATTGGGCAATGTGTGTATGTATATGTGTGTACAATTTTGTTTCTTTACAAAATGGAATTAAAATTTAGTTCATTTCACCAATTTGGGGTGAAATCTTTAACAAATTGAGAGCAACACAAAGACTCCTTAGATCCAGAACAATTGGTCTGACTGATTTGGGAGACTGAACTGAAAATGAATAATGTTTTGTTCTTTATTTTTTGTATGTTTTTAAGATAAAGACACAATAGGGAAATCATATAGTATCTTCATGTCCTGTTACATTATATTGAGATTTAATAAAATCATGTTCAAAAAGCCAGGTGCCATTTCAAAATTGTGGAGATGGAAAACAAATTTTCAGGGGTTAAAGATGAGACCGAGGGTGTTGTTTATAAAGGAGTGATATAAGAGAGATCTTTGTACTGATGGGATGGTTCTGCACAGTCCTGCATCTGGATTTGGTGTTAGTTCCATGAGTCTGCACAGGGGGTAAAGTGGCATAAAACCTTACACACCCTTAACGGCCAGTTTGATTTCCTGGTTTTAATATTACACTATTGTTGTCCATGGACAGATGACTGCATAAGCAAAATATGGCACATCCATACACCCAAAAAGAAAAAAAAATCACACTATTGTTATTAAGATATAACCATTTGGTGAAATTGGGTAAAAGCTACACAGAACCTCTGTGTACCATTTTACAACATCTTGCAACTCTATAATTATTTAAAAAGAAAGATGATTAAAAGAAAAAAGCCAGATGCTTCAAAATCAATAAGCTGTTCTTTGAATTTGTTAACTTTTCTACATAGACCTGTTCAGCCGTTGCAACTGGGTCTGATGCAATTGGCATTTTTGTTACATATCTGCCCCCAAAACAATTGCATTAGGAATTCAGAAAGAAAGAGCATGTATGGATTGGATGTATGTGACATGAATTCCAGATATGAAGCTACCTAGTCAATTTGAAACTCAAAATCTCTGAATTCTCACTTTAGATCTTAGACTTTAGATCTCAAACTATCACTAAAGGAGTATGAGTCAAATTGTGTAAGATACAGTTCACTCTCTGCTTTGAGGCGGCTGCACCTTATCCCGCAAGGCCATGGAAAGAATCTTGCACTATGTCTCAGGAGTAGGCTCTGGAATACGCTGCCCTGATTTTCCTTTAGGAATGAAAGACTTATTCTCCAGCTTCTGGAAGTGTTGTGAGCAGACACACCTCACCTCACAGCCCTCTGCAAAATGTCCCTTCCTTGGTCACGCCCCTTCCTGGAGAAGCCTGTGTCCTACCAGTGTCAGGGGAGCACAAAGCCTGCTCTTAGCTTCACTGCCTTGCTTGGACAAGAAGGCTCACTCCAGAGTTCCCAAAGGGGTCAGCTGAGTGTCTGCTGAAGCCAGCTTCTGCCTCTGCCCAATTCTGCTTTGTCCCTTCTTTTTCCTTACACATGTATTGATCCCAAGAGATTTTGTCCGTAAATTTCATATATGCTTATTTCTGTCTCAGCAGCTGTTTTTGTGGTGTTCAATAACAAATGAGGAGAGAGGAGAGATGTTCTGAACTTGACCAAGATTTGAAGCTCAAGAAAATTTACAAATTACCAAGTCCTGGAGTACTATGGATGAAAAGGCCCAGAGGCTGTCAGCCAGGTGCCCACAGCTGCCCAACACCTCAGCTGGGTACCGTGTGGGTTGCAGGGTGGCTTGGAGCTTCTGCCTACCCTTTGTGCTCCTGTCTAGCTGGTGCCAATGTAGGGTCACCTGAATATCTGACCCATACTTGCTCCAGCAAATCAGTTCCATTGAATGATTTTCCAGATTCAGAAAATTCTCTGTAGGCAATGTACAAATTTTAACTTGAAAGTGTTATGAAATAATGTGAGTTGGTCAGGGGTGATTGTAGTTTCCTCTGGCTTATGAAATTCGTTGCAAAACACTTGACATCCCAGAGGTATTGCAGAGCATTCTTGTGGGAATATCTGAATAGGAGCAGAGTCATACTGGAATCATTTCTTGCAGGCTGAGTCCTCTGGGTCCTTCTCTGGAAAGATCCAATTCCCTTGACTTGCTCTAATGGTTTGCTTCCAGATTAGACCATTGCAGTTCTTTGTGTGTACACTATGTTCTGTGGCTTTGGATGATCCTCCTATAACATGAAACAAGTAATTCTAGGCTAGTTCTGTCCTCAAAGCCACAACACTGTGTGCAAATCCAGCTGTCAGAGCCAAGCTCCTAATTAGAGATGTTTGTCTTTCTCTCTCTTTTTTTCCCCCTTCATTTTATTTTCTCTTTTATAATTGTCTTGGAAGACTCTTTATTAATTATTTTGAACATTATTCCAACAATGTTGAATGGATCAACATCTGCATTGTAAGTAGACTGAAGAGAATTGCCAAGCTTATCCTAAACAGACGTGAGATAGCCATTGGCATTGCTAGTTTGACCAGCCAATGAGAAGAAAGTGGGAATGCCGAGGCCAAAAAACAGAAATGCGGGCTCTTGGAAGAGCACAGGGAAACATGATGCCCTCCTTATATATTTTTTTTAGTTGTCATCTTTGGAAAGAGAAAGGACATCAGTTTTTTCTTTCTTTCTTTCTTTTTTTTTTTTTTTTTTGAGAGCAGGAATAGAATTAAAGAGTGGGAGGCAGAGGAAACACTTTCTGGTAAATACTGCCTTAACTTTGAATGGGCTGTTTGGATTTCATCTGATGAACGCGTTCAAGGATAATTATTTGAGGTATTTTGCCTTGGATAGAAGACTGGTTGGGATAGACTGCTATGATGGTGCTCCCAGGAATCATACCACGTGGTATATGCAAACCCCTTTCTTACTGATGCTGAGCTCAGCCAGGGGACTTGCCCTGGCCAATGGTCTTTTAGCAAGCAAGACACAAGTGGAGGCTTGCTGAGTGCTTGCACTTGAGCTTTCTGTCTTAGAACACTCCCTCTTGGAAGGGAGGTGCTGAGCCCTAATGAACTTTGGGCTAGACTGCTCAGTGATAGGGGGCTCTGGAGGGAGGCTAAGGTCCCAGCTGAAAGCAACCAGACAAGTGATTTCAGCCTCACCACAGAAAGCAGAACTATACAGCCCAACTGCACTTGGAATCATGACGAATCACAAGTTATGACTATAAGCCATTTACTTTGGGGGTGATTTATTATGCAGCAATACATAATGCACACACTAAATTACATCATTCCTGGGATCCTCCCCAGCTCTTTCTTTTCAGCTAATTTTAAACAGCTAAACAACTTGAATAAATGGAAAAGCATATGGTTATAAACCACCCTCTGAGATTCTGTGGTTCATTCTTTGCCTTGGGGAAATGCACATTTAAATTATCTCTACTTAGTGACAATCCAACAAGTAAGTACATAAATATTTCCCACTGAGGAACACCTCATCCATCCTTCCTTGGTGACTAATCCTGATTGTCTGGCAAATAGTGCGGCTATGGGTTGATATCCTGGCTCTGAGCTGAGAGTGAAGATTTCAAAATCTCCCCCAAACCTTCAGCAGGTGTTAAATGCAATTTAATTAACATCAATTTTTTTCATATATGAAAAAGGGTTTCCACAGCCATTTAGTGAGAGAAAAAGAAATATTAAAAAGAATGTAAATCATGATATACATTTTAATATAAAGGTAATCAGATTTTGCATTTGCCTTATAATTTAAAAAGTTACAATTGCCTATTCTTCTTTATCAAGAAATTCTCTTCTTTATCAAAAAATAAAGTTTATTTTTTGTCATTTCCACTAGAGTTTCAAAGCAGGATTATAAGGAGAAAGCACAGATCTTTCTTGATGTGTTTGATTGGTTTTGAATATTGACAAATTCATAGCTCAGAACAGCAGTTTGATTCCGGCTTAGCCTCTAGGAAATTTTTTATGATGCTGGTATATAAAACTGTCATAAGGACAAAATCAACACACTGCAGATTCCTGAATCTTCACCTTCACTCATTTATTTTGGGGGCTGTAGTGAGAAGATATATTTGTTTTTGTTGTTAATTGTTTACTTAAGATTAGGCGATTAACCCTTTCACTAGCTCAGTCAGTCCATGTTTGGGGGCTCTAAAAATGTTTTGTTACAAACTGGCCTTTAAAATACTAATGTGAGTAGTATCTGTGTTTCGGTAACTCATGGCTGAGCTGGTCAAGACCCTGCGTCCAGCCCCATGACCCAGCCAGGGAGTCCCATGACTTCCAGTGGGACTCACCGCGTGAGTGGAAACAAAAAGAGGAATCAAAGGTATCTCAGGGCAGGGCCACCACTTTTCAGGAAAGGTACCTCAAAATGGAGGCTCTGGATCAAATTTGAAGGGTGCTTCATTAGATAAACTGAAAAAGTACATTATAGCACATTTCAAGGAGGAAGCGTGTGTGGAAACTTGTCGAAATGGAGTTAGGAGGTTGCTGGCTCGGTTTTTCACATGGTCAAGGACGTCAGTGACATTGGCAACACGAGACTCTGAGGAGTCACTAGCAGCACAGGGGACTGTCCAGCTGAGTGTCAGCAGCTGAAGGCATTCAGGACTAAGCCACAGCAGGGGTGGGTGGGGCAGCCTGCCTTGGTGCTCAGGCTACACTCTGCAGCGGTCCTGGCATTGTTTGGAGGTTCTTAGAGACATCATTATCTGTGCCCATGAAGAACTATGTTTCCTATAATGGTTTCTTTTTCAAATAAGCTCACCTCCTGAGCCTTATGACCAGTAACAAAGCCCATGGCCCTCATTTTTTTTCCCTCAGCTCCTTTACAATTGACCATGACCTTCACCTTGTTTGCCAACTCATTCCTTGGGTACAGAGTGAAAAAAGTCAGGGCTTTGTGACTCAAACAATTTGTAGTATAAGGGATGGGGAAGTTGAGGGGCAGGAGCATTTTTGGTCATTATAAAACTGGCCCAAGTCTGTACACTCCCCACAGAGACACCAGATACCATATTCTCAGCTATCACATATTATTTAACTCCAGTTGATCTGTGTTTGGGAGAAATGTGCTACTTCAAATGCAGTGGTTGGTAAGAGGGAATAACTAAAGAAATATTCAAAATGGCTTGCAAAGAATAAAGCAGCAAATATTTATTATTTTCGAGGCCCTTTACTTTTATTAACTGATTTATTCTTCTAACAAACTTACCTATAAGGTGGATCCTGTTATCCATACTAGTAGCTGAGGAAATGGAGAGGTAGAGAAGGCCAGGAGCTCGTCCATGGACACTGGCGAGTTGAACTTATCTACAAATCCTTTGACGCTGTCTTATTGAGAGGAGTTTCCTCCTTTTGAACCTGGTAGCTCTGGGTCTCTTTACACTAGTAAAATATGGCAGAAATGATGTGTTGCCAGTTTAGGGTCCAGTTTAGGCCTTAATGTGTTTGGCAATTACCTCTTTTTGGCTCTGAGACACTCATTCTTGGAGCCTTGAGACCCCCAATTCAAAGCCAGAGATTGTCACATTGGGAGTAAAGCCCAAAGTAGCTACTGGAGGAGCTGAATGCAAGAAAGAGTGATGGCATGAGAGCCCTGGTTGTCATAGCTACAGCTCTCAGCCGGTGCAATCACTCAGCTGAGGCCCCAGACATCATGGCGCACAGATGAGCATTTTCTGTTTTCCCTGTCAGAATTCCTGTCTCACAGAGTCATGAGTAAAATAAATGTTTGAAGCTACAGAGTGTCACATAATTTGTTATGCAGCAGAACAGTCACACGGCTATTGTCTGAACACAGAGGATTCAACTCAAGTATTTAGGCTCCAGAGTGCACATGTGTGACAAGTATTCTAGAGAAATTGGGCAAAGTCACCCAGAATGGTGTGCCATCTCAGTCCAAACAGCGCCTCTCCCACCCTGATGGGGCTTCCCCTCCCCCCCCCCCCCAGCTTGCTTTGTTTTCCTTGGATGTCCCTGATGCCCCCAGGCATGTTGTGTGTGTGGGATGTCCAACATGCTGTTTTTTTTTTTTTTTTTTTTTTGCAGTTTTTGGCTGGGGCTGGGTTTGAACCCGCCACCTCCAGCATATGGGGCCGGTGCCCTACTCCTTTGAACTACACGCGCCGCCCCATGCTGGGCTATATTTTGGAGGGCTATTTTGCATATCTGCCGTGTCAGATACCTTGAAAAGCCTGCTCAGACCTTTAGTTTCACTCCTCAGCTCTTATTAGTGGTGTGTATTCATATGTGGTGCAAGGCAACTCTTATATTTCCAATGTGTGACAGAGAACAAAAAAGTCTGGGCCCCTCTGGGATTGTGTTCATCTCGTCCCCGTCACTTCTCATCCTCTCCACACAGATGGCTGCTGCCCAGGGCGAGGTGTGCCTGAGGTTTCCTCGCCACATTCCCAGCATCTAGATAGGGTCCAGCATGAAGTCTACACTCTAAAGATTTGTGAGAGAGAGAAGAGATGATAGATGTTTTTAATGTGGAGGTGAGTACAATGGAAAAGTTCTTTTGCTTCGGTTACTTGAGACATTTTCTGGGTGGCCATTCTAGTTTACTCTTCAGGGAGGAGAAAAAGATCAGAGAGAGAAAGAGGAGAGAGAGAGAGTACATGGCAAATAAAATGGATGATGTATTAACCTCATAAGAAAATCACCTGAGTTTAACTCAGGCTAGGAAAAGCCAGAAGGGCAAATGGTGAAAAAGCAATTGGGATAAGCCACGTGGTATTGAAGACAATATTTTTTCCAGCCACAAAGCAGATAGTGAGATCTGCAGTGAGACGCACAGGGGAGCATGATCCCCCAGAAGTGAGCTAACCCTGGGGAGGGGGGCCTCCAATGTGGACAACAGCCCTTGGGAAAGTTTGAGTAACGACCACATGGCCTCCGAGAGTTATGGTGGCTGAAATAGCTAAATAGGCCAAAACAAATCACACAAGAAAAAATACTTTGTTGGTTATGGAAGAAAGAGAAGGTAACCAAACCTTTCTAGGAACACTGGCGCAAAGAAGGCTTCTTCAGAGTCTGGGGAAGTATGATGGAAAATACATCTATATGATAGTATATGTTTATATTATATACATATGACAGTATATATTTAGTAAGTTGAAAGTATCACATAAAATGAGGTCCAGTTATTACAGCATAGCACCAAGGAGATTTTAAAGATGACTTAGAAGAAGTAAACTGTTTGATATGAAGATGATGACAGGTCAGAAAAAGCCTCCAAATACAGCCTCTCTTGGTCAAAGGTTTGCTGACTGCTTTGGGTGTTACATACCCATCTGGCTTCCAGAGGAGTGAGTTAAGCCTGAAAGGCATAACAGACATAAGTGCTTTAATGAATGACAGAAAGAATAAAAGGTGATGTCACGGAAAAGTTACCAGCTTCTAAATCAATTGAGGAGGCTGAAGTCAGACCAAAACTAAATATATTCAGGTAGGTATAACACAGCAGGAACTGCAAGACTGTTCTCCAGATGGTGTGGGTGAGTATTAAGCTCCCACAGGAAATTGAAACAATTCTCTGTGGGCGCATAACTCACGTTTCATAACGTGTTTTAGAATTGTTTCCAAAAATTGGCAGATAAAACCGTATTTGTAGTGTTAGTCTAGAACAAAGGGAAGAGCTGACTTCCTCTAAGTACAGATAAGCCAGTTCAACCTTTCTGAGAGAAGAGAAATTGGATGTTATTCCTTTGGACAACTCAAAGTCTAAGTGTTACAGTTACTTTTTTTTTTTTTTTTTGCAGAGACAGAGTCTCACTTTACCGCCCTCAGTGGAGTGCTGTGATGTCACAGCTCACAGCAACCTCCAGCTCTTGGGCTTCCACAATTCTCCTGCCTCAGCCCCCTGAGCAGCTGGGACTACAGATGCCCGCCACAATGCCCGGCTATTTTTTGGTTGCAGTCTGGCCGTGGCTGGGTTTGAACCTGCCACCCTCGGTATATGGGGCCAGCGCCCTACTCACTGAGCCACAGGCGCCACCCTACAGTTACTTTTATTTAATGAATGAAATTCACTTTTTTCTAATTAAATATGTTGTGTCAGATATTATAATGTCAATTATGAAGCATAGCTTGTAAATAAGAAGCGCCATATGTTTCCCTCTTTCAGTGGCGTGGATAAGCTTTGGTAAAATGTAAATGTGAGTGAATTGAGTAAAGAGTGAGGCATTGATTTATCAGACAGCCTCTTTAGCAGCATTTGTTTATTTATTGCCATCAGAGTATCTTAGCAACCCTGATTCTTCTTATTCATTTCATTTATTTTATTTAAAGTCCAAAAGACAAAAGCCAGTGCAAAGATTGTGAAATTGTAGCATAATTGTAAAGCATTATCTTTTCATGAATCTCCTACAGTATTGGTGACTTGTGGTGCTTTCCATTTTATATCAAAAGGAAATTAGCATGTAATCGAAGTGATTCTTTTCATAATCTTACATGCTGCATTTCTTACTGATTAGTGGTTTGCTACTGTCCAGAAAATAAAACAAAACAATACACAAAAACCATATTTGAAAAGATATTTATTGACTTTGTATTTCTAGCATGAACAATTATGGCTTAATTCATTGCGGAGATCACTTATGAACCCATTAAATTCTACAGTTTTGATGGCTGAGTAATGATACTAGCAGCCAACCCTGAGTGTGCTTCTGGGGGCTAGGCAATATTCTGTTGCTTTCTTGTATTGACTATTGATTCTTATAACAATTTGCCCCCATTTCGCAGATGAGAAAATGGAGGAACAGAGATGTTAGGTAACCAGGCTGAAGTTGGGAGCTGGTAAGTGGCAGAAGTGGTATTTGAATTTGAGCCATCTGTGCTTATACCAACACTGCCTGCCATCGGGTAATTTTCCATTTTGCTTCCTAGTTCTTTTCAATAAATTAATAGCTTAGTGTTGAGGTAAGACTAGTTCATTTACTAAAAAGTAAGATCATTTTCCTAGTGTTAGGCTCTTGAGGAAAAGAATACCAGAATTAAAATGTAATGGCTGGCTTGGAAGGTGACTTGTAAGAATAGATTCCTTTAGGTTAATAAGAAGTTGAGCTGGGTAGTGAGGCTGCAGGTGGGTGAGATGGCTCACCCACAGCAGCTCTCTGTAAAGGAGGTGATTCAGCGTGATATTTAGAGTGTAGGAGTCTACTGTTTTGTGCTCCTGCCACCTGTAATGAGTGTTAAGGAAGGAAAACTAGGCCTATTCTAGAGTCCAGGCTATTTTATTAAGCTCTAAGGAGTATGGATAAAATAAAATATTACTGCTATTTCATAGATGGGGAAATTGTAAAACAGAATTGGCTTCAAAGTGTAAAGAGAAACCAGAGGCTGAGGTAGATTGAGAAACAAAAAATTAGAGTAATATAAAATTAGACTAGGAGAGATTGAGAGATTATATAGTGCCCCATTAATCTCTTTTTACAGATGAAAAAATGAGGCTCTGTGTTTTTTATAGGTTTTCTTTTTTTTCTGTTGTATGTATGAGGTTTGACAATTAAGTTTGAGAATTCATCCTAGCAAAAGCACTATGTATCTCACCAGCAAATATCCCTAAGGTCACCTTCCAAGTACCCTCCTTGGGAAGCTGTGCACTGATGCCAGTGCCTAGTCTACCCTCCAAAGCAATTTTAGGACTCTTTTTGTGGCATGACCATCAGAACTATCATCTAACACACAAAAAGACGTAACAACAATAGTGAACACATTTGGCAACACATGTTAACATGAACACAGATATGAGACACTGACATACCAAGGTTATGAAAACCTTACTGAGTTGTTTGTACAGTGCTGCCAATGTAAGCACACGGTGGCAAGTTTTTGAACTTAATTGTCAGATCTTGTGTGAATGTATCTGGGTAGCTATGTATACCTTGCCTTGTTCTCTCAAACCCACAAAAACAAGTATAGTGCTGTCAGACTTTTATAAGTGAAGAATTGTGGTGAAGAGAAAATAAAGGTTGGAATAATAAAGTAGTAACAGGTAAAGTTAGAACACAAAATGCACATTGTGAAGAATCCAAACACTGTTAAGGGACTATAAATTTGGCCCTCAGATTTCTAATAGCCAACACGAAGAAGAAGCATTAGCTACAGTGCCCAGGAGATAAAATCACCATTTTTTTTTTTCAGAATATGCTTAATTATTACTGGTTCTGAGGCCTGAGAAAATTTATTCTAAGGATCTCATAGGCCTGTTGATAAAATGAACAACATCCTCAACAAAGAACACAAGCTTCATAGGACTGTTTCTTCACTATTACTCCATGCAGACTCTTGCCAGAGTAAATCAATAAATTTAGCAGAAGAATTACATGAGGGGCCAAAGTAATACAATCCAATATGAGGATATCTCATGATGCTCTTAACTTAAGGATACAGTTTCAAATTTTAGAGGGTGAATAGACAACATAGGATTCAGGTAATTATATATAAATATATATTTTTCCCTTAATACAACTTTAGTTAGTATTGAGTTGTAGTGTACGACATTATCCATGCCAATTATGTGTTTCCCTGTGAAAGGCAGAACCGTACATCCATAAGCACTTACAGTTCTCTGAGCTCTTGTATTCTTTGCACATATAGTCCCTAACCTAATATTTATGCTTCATCTTTTTGATAAGGTATTTTTCCATGTTGAATTATGAATTTGCACGTCGGAGCAGGAGGCCACTCCAACTTCACAAAGTGATGGGTTGAGCATGTACTAAAGAGTAAACCACGATTTTCTCTAAAAATAATTTTGAGTTTATTCCAGCCTAAGAGCAGATGGGTGACCAAGGCCCTCAAAACATGGCCACAAGAATTTTAGTTTGGAATAGTTTCAAAGTGGGTGTTAACAAATGCCCACAATAGCCATAAAAATAACTGTCAGGAAGAGAACATATAAACTTGGAGCAATGTAACTTCCTACAAAATGCTCTAGAACAAAATTATTACAAAATATATACCTCTAATGCCTGAATGAATTATAACTCTGTACAACCATTTATAAGTCTGTACTGGACGTACCTATGCTGGCCGGATATCCTGGTTGCCTGGATAATTCTGGATACTGCCTATTGCCCTGGCATAATTGTCAATACTACTTCTTTTACTGTCAAAGTGTTCTAGATCTTTTAATACCTTTTGGTAACATTTCTAATTATCTAAGTTTACCAAAAATGTTATGATAATGTGAGGGTTTTTCTCAAGAAATTTTGCTTCCATGCTAATTGGTCTTGCCTCCTGCATTTTGGAGAAACAGGAATGATCACTAAAATATTATAAAAGTAATTGAAAATTTAATTTTAACCTGATGTTGAGTACCTTTAATTTGTATATGTGTGTGCATGCATGTATGTGTTATACAGGTTTGAAGCCTTAGAGGCATTGTTTGTGTTATAAAAATCCACCACCTTGTAAATGTCCTGAAATTGTTCATTTCTTTCTGCAGAGGGAAGTTAACCAAATAAAGTACTTCTATGAGAAGGCCTATACCAATCTTATAACTATATGCCAGTCTTCTAAGTGTGAAATAAAAGTATAACTCTAGCATATGCACAAAAAAGGTTTCCTGGCTGGGATGATAAATAAAATGATCGCATTTCTCTTACTTGATTCTCATTTTTTGGTGTCAACACCAAGTAGAAGTTCATTCAAGCTGTGTGAATTTTTAAAAAAATGTTCATTAGTAAAACGATGATCTGTTGCATCTTGTGGAAGAATGCTAGCTGAGCAACCAAGGCTTACACCTTATTGATTACCAGACTTCAAACTGTACTACCAGGCGATAGTAACTACAATAGTGTGGTATTGGTAAAAAAATGGAGACGTAGAACAAGGGAATAGAACAAAGAACCCAGATATAAAACCATCTACCTACAATCAACTGATCTTTGACAAAGCACACAACATTATACACTGAGAAAAAGAAACCCTATTTAATAAATGGTGCTGGAAAAATTGGACAGCCACATGTAGAAGAACGAAACAGGACCCCATGTCTCACCACTCACACCAATTAATTAAAGATGGATAAAATACTTACATCTAAGGAATGAAACCAAAAGAATTCTAGAGGAAAATGTAGATAAAATTCCTCTAGATATCAGCCTAGGCAAAGAATTTATGAAAAGGACCCCAATGGCAATCATGGCAACAACGAAAATTAACAAATGGGATTTTAATAAAAACTAATAAGCCTCTGCACAGCCAAGGGAATAATCAACAGAACAAATAGACAACCTGCAGAACAGGAGAACTTGATTGCAAGCTACACATCTGATAAAGGGCTAATAACCAGAATTACAAAGAACTCAAGCAAATCAGCAAAAAACCCCAGACAATTCTATTAAAAATTGGGCAAGGGACAGGAACAGAAGCTTCTCAGAACAAGAAAGACAAATAGACAATAAACGTATGAAAAAAATGCTCTACACCACAAATCATTGGGGAAATGGAAATTAAAACCACAAGGAGTTATTACCTTATCCAAATTCAGAGTAACATTTATCAAAAAGTCTAAAAGAAGTAGATGCTGGCATGGATAAAGAGAGAAGAACGTCTACGCACTGTTGGTGGGACTGTAAGTTAATGGTGATTCCTCAAAGAACTAAAAGTAGACCTATAATTCAATCCAGCAACCTCACTTGAGTATTTATGCAAAAGAAAAACATTTTCATCAAAGAGACACTTGAGCTCTAATGTTTATTGCAGCACACTTCACAATTCTAAGGATAGGAATCAACCCAAGTGCACATCAATTCATAAATGGATTAATAAAGTGGGGTATGTGTATACCATGGAGTACTACTTGGCCATTAATAAAGATGAATTAATACTTTGTGCAACAATACGGATGGAACTGGAGACCACTCTCCTAAGTGAGATCTACCAAGAATGGAAAAGCAAACACCACAAGTAATCACTGTTGAATTGGAGCTAACCAGTGAACGCACATGTGCATAGAGGGAAGGAAAACTCAGTGGAAATCAACCAGGGGAGAAGGGAGAAGAGGGAAGGGGCAAAAGTCCACCTAATGGTTCTCTGAACGCTATTTGGATGACATGCACACTAAGCCTACACTCAAGCATTACGTAAGATATCTATGTAACCTAAAACATTTGTACCCCCTTAATATTTTGAAATAAAAATAAATTTAAAAAGAAACATTGCCACACATTTAAAAAAGTCATTAATTAGTGAATAGAGTGGGTGACTCCTTAAAACCATAAATTATTTTCTGGGTATTACTAGATCAGATAACCATATGGGGAAGAATTTAAGCCCTTCTTCATATGGAGAGTTCTTTGAATGATTCTGAAGGGAAGAAACCTTCCCCCAAGAGCTTCATATAGATTGAACTTTTAAAAAGTAATGAACTGTATGGTATTAGGAAGAAGTATCCTGATAGAATCATGGCACTGGCTAGGATTCATGACATTCTATTGGTCAGAGCGATTGACCTTGATTTGTCCACCTGGGACAAGAATGTGACTGAATGATGAACTTGAACTTGACTTCAAGACCCCTTTTCTACCAAGTTTTTACCTCTAGTAACTCATTTCACATTAAGCCCTACTCTTGTATTTAGGGGCCTCAGTCAGGCCCTTCCACTAGAATTTACTTACTCAAGTTCTTGTAAGGCAAAGAGGTTTGAAATCACAGAGACTGATCTGGCTTCAAGTATTTTGGCTCACTTTCCAGGATACAGTCTTTGGGAAAGAATATTGGTCCCAGCTTATTTTATAGCTTTGAGGCAATTTTCTTTTTCTGAAGAGTGTTAAAACCCCCAACTTTTTGCCCCTAGCACCTAGAACTACATCAAAATCTGATATCCTTCCCAAGCTATCAGAGTTCCCTTTTATTATTTTATAATTCTGACTTTGTGTTACTCTTCATTTCTGGTACTTGAGAGTATTATTGGCTTATTTAACAACTTTTTATCGAATACCTACAATATGCCAGGTATTGTTCTAGGACTTGGATTTTATCTATGAATAAGTAGACAAAGGTTTCTATTATAATGGAGTTTTCATTCTAGAAGACAGATTATTGTGATTAACACAATAATCAAGTAAATGAGGCAAAAGCTATATTAATTAGTTTGATGTAAGCATTCCAAATTGTATAAAAAAATCAACACATTGTACTCCACATATACATAAATGTATTCATGATCTATGTGTATATGACTTAATAAAAAAAAATAGTAAATGATGTAAAATGTTAAAAGGTGATAAATGATATGGGGATGGGGGTGGACGAGCCCTATGAAAGGAGCAGGAGTGGTGGAGGAAGAGAAACAATTTGAACTACAAAGTAATGCTTTCAGGGTGAGCTTCATGGAAAGGGGAGATTTGAGCAAGGGCTGAGAGGGAATAAAGGTGTGGTGTAAGCCAAGCAGCTTCTAGGGAAGGGCTATTTCAGACATGAAATAGCAGAGTAGGGACCTACATGGGTGAGCGTGCTTCCTGCTGTATGGGAGCAGCACAGAGGTTGGTGTGGCTGGAACCAATTAGTTCAGAAGGAAAGTCCCAGGGGATGAGGCCAAAGAGGGGAAAGGAGAGGCCTGATCATACAGCTATTGTAAGGATGTCAGTTCGTAATCTGTGCTTTCAAGGAAGCAGTAACATGATTTGACATGTTTTTTGTTGTTGTTTTTGTTGTTGTTGCAGTTTGGCTGGGGCCAGGTTCGATCCCACCACCCTTGGTATATGGGGCTGGCACCCTACTCACTGAGCCACAGGCGGCGCCAGATCTGATATGTTTTAAAGCAATTGTTTTGGCTATATATTGATACTAAGTCACAGGGTCCAGGGGTGGAAGTAGAGAGGACACTGCAAGCATCCAGGAGCTAGAGGATGGGACCTGAGAAGTATGGTAGCCACAGAAGTGGCAGAAGGAATAGCCAGCATGATCTCCTTATGAATTGGCTGTGGCAGAAAGAGAAGAGTTAAAGACAACTCTTCTTTCTTTCTTTCTTTCAGCTAGTGATGCAGGTACAATATTTATTGTTATTTTCTTTTTCTTTTCTTTCTTTTGCTTTTTTTTTTTTTTTGATGAGACAGAGTCTCACATTGTCACCCTTGGTAGAGTGCTGTGGCATCACAGCTCACAGCAATCTCAAACTTTTGGGCTTAAGTGATTCTGTTGCCTCAGCCTCCCTAGTAGCTGGGACTACAGGCGCCGGCCACAATGCCTGGCTATTTTTTTGTTGTTATCATCATTGTTTTGTAGCAGGCTTGGGCTGGGGTCGAACCCACCAGCCCCACAGCATGTGGCTGGCACCCTAACCACTGAGCTATGAGTGCCCAGCCTTATTGTTATTTTCTTAATTCTAGCATTTCAATCTGATCTTAGACGAAGGGTCAGTCATATTACTTTAACCAAACTTTGGGAATGGAAGCTGATGAAATAATTTAAAATATCTTCTGTTTAAATACATCTTTTAAAAAGAAGTTTTATCATGGTACATGCCTAGGAGTTTTAGAAGGTTCAAACTCTCTAAAGAAACAGAGCTGAGCTGTTTCGGCTTGCTGAGGAACTGCCAAGGGTGCATTCACTGTAAATGGCTCAGAGACAACCGCAGGTGGCTGGGTGGTGACAGGGGGTTCTTAGGATCCATTGGACACCTTCTAGAAAAGAAATACTAACTGGAAAAATAGGCATTCAGATTTCTCATTTCAGCAAAATGTTCTACGGCGATGAAGACTTTCATATTTATTGTGGTGTAATCTCTTGGTAAGTGTTGTCTGAAGAAAACAAGTCGTTTGGATTGAGAGACTATAACTAAAGAGTGAGGAAAAAAATATGCAAATAAAGTTTAAAATCTTTGGTAGTGTTTGTCTTGAAAATTCAAGAAAATTCCTACTCACAACCTATGGCATGTTTATCAAGATGATTATTGATTACTTCTGTAAGAATGGAAAATTTTAGCTGGCCCTAGACCAGGCATGTTACAAGGTGTCTACCCCACATGAGCCCCCTGTTCCAGGAAATGGCCCGCCCAGGGCTCCAGAGAGCCCCATGTTCCAGGAAAAGGCCCGTCCAGGGC
>CAUYPK010087132.1:0-37344 GCA_963574355.1 Loris lydekkerianus | reverse complement strand
ACATTGTAATGGAAGTTTTAGCCATTGCAATTAGGGAAGAAAAGGTGATCAAGGGTATCCACATAGGGTCAGAAGAGATCAAACTTTCACTCTTTGCAGATGACATGATTGTATATCTGGAAAACACTAGGGATTCTACTACAAAACTTTTAGAAGTAATCAAGGAATACAGCAATGTCTCAGGCTACAAAATCAACACCCATAAATCTATATCCTGTATATATACCAACAATAGCCAAGCTAAAAAAACAGTCAAGGACTCTATTCCTTTCACAGTAGTGCCAAAGAAGATGAACTATTTGGGAGTATAACAAACAAAGGACATAAAAGATCTCTACAAAGAGAACTATGAAACTTTATGAAAAGAAATAGCTGAAGATGTTAACAAATGGAAAAACATACCATGCTCATGGCTGGGAAGAATCAACATTGTTAAAATGTCTATACTACCCAAAGCAATATACAATTTTAATGCAATTCCTATCAAAGCTCCATTGTCATATTTTAAAGATCTTGAAAAAATAATACTTCATTTTATATGGAATCAGAAAAAACCTCTAATAGCCAAAACATTACTCAGCAATAAAAACACTACCAGACCTGAGACTGTACTATAAATCGATAGTGATCAAAACAGCATGGTACTGGCACAAAAACAGAGAAGTAGATGTCTGGAACAGAATAGAGAACCAAGAGATTAATCCAGCGACTTATTATTTGATCTTTGACAAGCCAATTAAAAACATCCAGTGGGGAAAAGATTCCCTATTTAACAAATGTTGCTGGGTGAACTGGCTGGCGATCTGTAAAAGACTAAAACTGGACCCACACATTTCACCATTAACTAAGATAGACTCTCCCTGGATAAAAGTTTAAACTTAAGACATGAAACTATAAAAATGCTTGAAGAAAGTGCAGGGAAAACTCTTGAAGGAATCAGCCTGGGTGAGTATTTTATGAGGAGGACTCCCCAGGCAATTGCAGCTGCATCCAAAATACACTACTGGGACCTGATCAAACTAAAAAGCTTCTGCACAGCCAAGAATATAGTATGTAAAGCAAGCAGACAGCCCTCAGAATGGGAGAAAATATTTGCAGGTTATACCTCTGATAAAGGTCTAATAACCAGAATCCACAGAGAACTCAAACATATTAGCAAGAAAAGAACAAGTGATCCCATCGCAGGGTCAGCAAGGGACTTGAAGAGAAACTTCTCCAATGAAGACAGACGCAAGATCTACAGACACATGAAAAAAAGCTCATCATCCTTAATCATCAGATAAATGCAAATCAAAACTTGTTTGAGATATCACCTAACCCCAGTAAGAGTAGCCCACACAACAAAATCCCAAAACCAGAGATGTTGGCATGGATGTAGAGAAAAGGGCACACTTCCACACTGCTGGTGGGAATGCACACTAATATATTCCTTCTGGAAGGATGTTTGGAGAATACTTAGGGACCTAAACATAGACCTGCCATTTGATCCTATAATTCCTTTACTAGGTTTATACCCAGAAAACCAAAAATCACCATATAGCAAAGTCATCTGTACCAGAATGTTTGTTGCAGCCCAATTCATAATTGCTAAGTCATGGAAGAAGCCAAGTGCCCATCGACCCACAAATGGACTAGCAAATTGTGGTACATGTATACCATGGAATATTATGCAGCCTTAAAGAAAGATGGAGACTTTACCTCTTTCATGTTTACATGGATGGAACTGGAACATATTCTTCTCAGCAAAGTATCTCAGGAATGGAAGAAAACGTATCCATTGTACTCAGCCCTACTATGAAGCTAATTTATAGCTTTCATATGAAGGCTATAACCCAACTATAGCACAAGAATATGGGAAAAGGGCCAAGGAAGGGGAAGGGATGGGGGAAGTTTTGGTGGAGGGAGGGTAATGAGTGGCGCCACACCTATGGTGCATCTTAGAATGGGTACAGGTGAAACCTACTAAATGCAGAATACAAATGTCTACATACAATAACTAAGAAAATGCCATGAAGGCTATGTTGAAGAGTTTCATGAGAATATTTCAGATTGTATATGAAACCAGCACATTGTACCCCTTGATTGCACAAATGTTCACAGCTATGAGTTAACAATAAAAAATAAATAATAAAAAGGAATATTACAACATTTAAGTTGTGCTTAATTACCTCAACATTTATCAACATTAACTTTTTACATAAATCTGATATTTAATGTTGGCTAAATATATGCTATCATAAAATTTCATCCCCTAATCACTCTACATTTTCCTAGTTTGAAATGTAATTAGGAGTGTGTGTATACATGTATACACACACACACACACACACACACACACAGAGGGTAACCATAAAGCCGTTCATGTGTAATTTTAAATAGAAATTGCACACAAACTTTATAGCTACCCTGTATACCTTTTTTGAAGTTAAAGTATTTATTATGAACCTTAAACACTACAAACTTTCCTTAGGAGCAAACATTTATTGCTTCACTGGTAGGATCAAGTTTTGAGTTTGTTAGAAAAGATTTTTTGTAGCATCTTGATCTAAAAAATATATATATTCTCAGTATTGAGTATTATAAGTCTCACTGTGAAATTAAAAAATTCTGAACTTCAAAAGTGAGAAAAAAATAACAGAAATTATAGATACATGGATTACCCAAAATGCCATGCTTAATTTAACTATTTTATTTTGACTCTTAACTTTTGACTCCTTTAACTTCTAATTACTGTATGTTAAAATATGTTCCATGTTAAAATTACAGGAACAAATTCAGGAGACAGACTTCTCTTTATATTTCTATCAATAAGTTTTTTTGTTTGTTTATTTGTTTGTTTGTTTTTGAGTTAACATCCCACTCTATAGCTGGAGGCAAGAGTGCCCCAGTATTAGCTCATAGCCACTTCAGACTCCTGGGCTCACGTGATCCATCTGCCTCTGCCTCCAGAATAGCTGGCAGTATAGACACTGCCACAATGCCTGGCTAGTTTTTTGGTTTTTTTTTTTTTTTTTGCTTTTTTGTTTGTTCATTTGTTTCTAGTTTTAGTAGAGACAGGATCTTGCTCTTGTTCATGCTGGTCTGAAACTCCTGAGCTCAAGTGATCCTCCCTCCTTGGCTTCCTATAGTGCTAGTGTGTCATTTAGTTTAACACTATGCTGCTTTATGTAAAACCTCATTCCTCATTTCTAAGTGCCAGAAAATCACAGCATTTGCAAATCTTGTAAGAAACCAAGACTGGGAATCCAAGCACACACCTGCTAATGTTTTTCAGAAAGGCAGATCAGCATCTCACTCAAAACCGTTATCCTTAGCAACAGAAACAGAAAAAAGATGAAACGTTCTTTTCAAATTTCCTTTGCACTTAAGACACTAAATAACATCAGTTTTTTAGTTATAAATTTCTGCATTACCTTACATGAAACTTCAAACTGTTAGGAAAAATCTGCATATTATGTTCAACACTGTGGCATACTGTATTCAAAGTAGATTCAACAGTTACTGAGCATCTGTCAGCTTATAGATGAGAAACAGTTGTATACATCAGTGGTCCCAAACTTTTTGGCTCCAGAGTCTGGTTTCATGGAAGACGGTTTTTCCATGGATCAGTGTGGATGGGAGGGGGATGATTTCAGGATGATTCGAATGCATTACATTTATTGCATTTGCAGCCACTTCAGATCAGCTCCTCCTCAGCTCCACCTCAGATCATCAGGCATTAGATTCTCATAAGGAGTCAACCTAGGTCCCTCCCAGGCAGTTTGCAGTAGGGTCCAGGCTCCTATGAGAATCTAATGCCACCACTGATCTGACAGAAATGGAGCTCAGGCAGGGATGCAAGTGATGGGGAGCAACTGTAAGTACAGATGAAGCTTCATTCCTAACAGGCCATGGACCACTACTAGTCTGCGGCCTGGTGGGAAGAGGCTGCAGACATACATAAAATAAGGGCGATAGAAGACATTCATCAAAGTTTCAGCATTGGCACTTCCTCGTAGGGGTCAAGATGTCACAGAGAAAGAGGTATTTTAATCGTTTCTTAAAGGATGAAATTTAAAGGGATTCACCAGATGATAAGAGAGCAGAGACAGGCTCTGCTCAGTGAGTAGGGCGCCGGCCACACACACCAAGGCCAGTGGGTTCAAGCCCAGCTTGGGCTTGCTGAACAACAATGGCAACTGCAACCAAAAAAGCCAGCTGGGCATTGCGGTGGGCACCTGTAGTCCCAGCTACCTGGGAGGCTGAGGCAAGAAAATTACGTAAGCCCAAGAGTTTGAGGTTGCTGTGAGCTGTGACTCCACAGCACTCTACCGAAGGCAACATAGTCAGACTCTGTCTCAAAAAAAAAAAAAAAAAAAAAAAGACTGAAAAAATACCCTGTTGTTAGAAGCACCCGGCTCCCAAGTACTCAAGTGAACTCTCCTTTTCTTTTCCTTTTTTTTTTTTTTTTTTTCTTTTTGAGATAGAGTCTTGCTCTATTGCTCCAGGCTACAGTGCCATGGCCTTAGCCTAGCTCACAGCAAGCTCAAACTCCTGGGCTCAAGTAACCTTCCTGCTCATCCTCCCTAATAGCTGGGACTGCAGGCATGTGCCACCATGCCTGGCTGACTTGGATCCGCCCACTTCAGCCCCCCAGAGTGCTAGGATCACAGGCACGAGCCACTGTGCCAGGCCAGAATCAATTTCTTTGTCAAGGATATTTGTATGATTACTATTCCATGCAACCTTATCCACTGGTATAGCTAATACAGATATGCCTTATTTTCTAGAACATTGGCTTTTAAACTTTTTTTAAAAGCACCTTTTCAAAGATGATCTTATCTTAAAATTCAATCCAAAAACCAAAAGGGAGACCCACTCTGGTTGAGGCAGAGCCGAGGAAGAGGCAGACAGAGAAGGCAGGCACGGACCTCTGCCTGCTTGACCTGAGCTGCCTGTGAGGGACAACAGATCAAAAGCCACTGGCCCTGGAGAGACCAGTGTCTAAAGACAACCTCTTACATGCAAGAGTATTTAACAACATATGTTTTAAAACTGTAACAATAACTGGTTCTTTTACTTGATAGTTAAATATAAAAACAGCTATAAAATCAGCCATCTGTTTCTCTATTAAGAGATTGAAACTTCTCACTTTTCTCTGATGACTAACGTTAGACAGCACTATAAATAATCATTAGCCATTTATAAAGTATTTTATTTTGAAAAGTAGGTTAAATTGTCTGAAAGAAGGTCTTGCTTGTGTGATACAGTAAGTATTAGACAAAAGCAGAAGACCTGGGGACTAGTTTTACTGCTCCCCTTAACTGGCCATCCAACCTTACTGAAAGCATTTCATTAATGCCCTGTGATACCTTGCCTGCCTTGTTAACAAAATGAAGTGGTTGGAATTACTATTGGAGTTCAAACTTTTATAGTCACATCTCAAAGTAAAAAATACATTTTAAACCTTGATCTCATAGACATATAGGCATATAAAACTTAAAAAATTTCATGAAATAATACCCTTAGATTCTGCTATGAGGCCTACTATGTTCTATTTCTCTTATACTGCATTTCATTATACAGTGCTGGTTACCACCCACTAACTTGGCTTTCTCTTTCACAGTGTGACCAATAATTTGAGAAATCCTACATAGATAATTTTTCTGGCCCTTACTCTTCCAAAATTATGGAATTCTAATTCCAAGACAGGTGGCTGAAACCACAGAAATTTCCAGATTGGTAGGTACTCAGTCATAATTTAATCATATTTTATTGTTCCAAGGAGAAATTGTTTGAATATTTAGTTAAGTAATTATAATTACTAAAAGCATTTAGGGCACAGTTTTTTTTGTTTTGTTTTGTTTTTTCGTTTTTTGGCCAGGGCTGGGTTTGAACCCGCCACCTCTACCATATGGGGCCAGCACTCTACTCCTTTGAGCCACAGGCGCTGCCCTTAGGGCACAGTTCTCCTAGAAATCTTCCCTCATTCTTTTGAATCCTTATAGGGTGCATCATCTACGCCTTTTTTTTTTTTTTTTTTTTTTTTTTTAGTACTTTGTCACCCTCAGTAGAGTGCTGTGTGTGTCATAGCTCACAGCAATCTCAAATTCTTGGGCTCAAGTGATTCTCTTGCCTCAGCCTCCCAAGTAGCTAAGACTATAGGCACCCGCCACAACGCTTGGCTATTTTTAGAGACGGGGGTCTCATGGTGGCTCAGGCTGGTCTCGGATCTGTGAGCTCAGGCACTCTACCCGCGTCAGCCTCCCAGAGTGCTAGGATTGTAAGAGTGAGCCACCACGCATGGCCCTGCTTTACTTTTCTTTCTTTCTTTCTTTCTTTTTTTTTTTTTTGAGACAGAGCCTCAAGTTGTTGCCCTGGGTAGAGTACTGTGCTGTAGCATCACAGCTCACAGCAACCTCCAACTCCTGAGCTCAAGCGATTCTCCTGCCTCTGCCTCCCAAGTAGCTGGGACTACAGGTGTCTGCCACAATGCCCGGCTATTTTTTGTTTGCAGCCGTCATTGATGTTTGGCGGGCCTGGGCTGGATTTAAACCCGCCAGCTCAGGTATATGTGGCTGGCACCTTAGCCGCTTGAGCCACAGGCACTGTGCTGGCCCTGCCTTTCTTATTATATTCTACTAACCATACAGCAAATGCTCAACAAAAAAAAACATAAATTGAACACTTACTAGACATTGTAAGTATTCAATATACAGTAGCTTATCTCTTTCTTACACTATATAATTAAAGTACAGATGGGGAAAGAATCTTGGGGGTCTTGGGAAGGTCACTGAACCAAACAATAAGTGACAGAGGCAGGTACTCTGATTTCAGAGGCAGTGCCTCTAATCCTTCAACTAACTATATGGGTTGCCCAAATATATACTGCCTATATATATGTGATATACTATATACTATATAATATATGTCACTATACATATAATTCTGATATTAAAGAAGCAAAATACTTGATAGAGATGATGTTTCCCCCTTTCATGTATTAATAACTCCTATGTCACCCTACTATATACTAAGAACATATTTTAAATGAATGAAATATTGCGTGAGGGTGTGCATGTCTGCTTGTCCACTATCTAAACACAAGGTAGGTAGACCTAGATGTTTTTAATTTCATGCTAATGCTAACAGAACATAAAATTGTAATTATGATAATATTTGATGTTTATTAATATGCACAAGTAAGACCATATGGCAATAAGACTACCTGCTATATTTATTATGATTCTTCTATATTGTACAAGCTCTAACAGCAAGTGAGATTTGCTAAACTTACCTTGGGGCCAAATATGTTGGAATTTCATTAAGTGTTTAAATTTATTTGGTCACATAAATGGTCAAAATTTCATGGGGTTGCATGAATTTAAAACATGAATAATGGCCAGCCATGCTGACTCACACCTATAATCCTAGCACTCTGGGAGGCTGAGGCAGGTAGATTGCCTGAGCTCAGGAGTTCGAGACCAGACTGAGCAAGAGTGAGACCCCATCTCTATCAAAAATATAAAAACTAGCTGGGTGTTGTGATGCACACCTGTAGTCCCAACTACTTGGGAGGCTGAGGCAAGGAGATTGCTTGAGCCCAAGAGTTTGAGGTTGCCATGAGCTATGACGCCACCACACTCTATCCAGGGTGACTGAAACTCTGTCTCATAAAAAGAAAAAAAAAAAAAAATCACAAGTATTGTGTTTTTTTATTGACAAATGGGACAACTAATGAAAGGTTTATTGAGAAATCCTTGTCATGTTTCTAATCTATTGCAAATGGCTGACAATAGCCAGGCATGGAAATCTGTACTCTCTTCTCTGCCACTTTTGTAGGGTAAATTGGGAGAGGAACAAATAGATAGCTGAACTAATGTTGTGCTGAAATACTATTGTGCTGAAATGCTATATCAAGTAGTCCTTTTAATTGCAGAAGTATAGTTATAATGAGAACTAAAGAATGGGAAATAGACAAAAACTGAAACAACTGAATTAGAGAAAGCATCACAAGTGAATCTTGAGACAAAGGATTAGGGAAGATATGTTGTAACCTTTTGGGCAATTATCTTTAAAATTCTCATTTAATTACTTATCAATAAATAATAATAAATTAACAAATTCACCACATAAAATGAGTCTGACATGGATAACCTTCTAAAACAGAAACAATCTACATAGTTTCGGGTTAACTGTGCCCTCTCCAGGCATTTCCATATGTGTTTGGTGTTCAACTACATACCAGGAGTACCAAACTGGATGCAATTTTCCAGAGTCCTGACATAGTCAGCATCACTAAATTTAATTACATGAAGACTATTGGTTTTTTCCATGTTCTTGACCCATTTATTAGCCTGACCTTGAGGATCTATCATCAGAGGCCACCTTCTTGCATTCCTGAAAAGGAGAAGAGAGATAGAGAAAGTTGTCATTTGTTTCTATGCTGTTTAATCATGTACACACCACTTTCTTAAAGTTTATCTTTTATGATGACATTTTATTTTTTAACTCATTATAAAAATCATATTCTTAAAACAGAGACATTTAGGTTAAATGAGCTATCTGAATGGCAACTATAAAAGTCATCCTGCAAAGTTAACACACGTTCTTTTACTCTTTTTGAAAAATTACAATCTCTAAATGTTAAATTTCACTTTTGAAAATATTTGCTGCTCTTGCTAATTATTGTCACAGTGGCAATCATCCAGAGCACTGGTTTGGAAATGAGGAAACTACAGTTCTTTAACAGGCCCTGCCATTAATTAATCATGTGACCTTGGGCAAGTCACTTTGCTTCCTTCCTCAGTTTCTACCTGCTATCATTCACACACAGGCACGAAGAAAAGATCGGAACATCACATCTCTCTAGATTATTGAAGATATAATGGTCTGAAGAAAAGCTGAAAATCATAAATCTTCACGATAGCCAGACACACTTAAATACTAAGACAATTGTTGATCCAATCTTTGTTTCAAATGGTTATATATTTAATGTCATCTATGTAGTTCATTGCATGTCACGAATTTGCCTAGTGATTGTAAGCTTCTTGTGGATAGGAATATATTCTCTGAAGGTCAAGCTTTTGCACTACAGAAGAACTGAAATTAATATTTATTGCTTTCCTCTTACCCACATCACCCTTTTAGGATAAGTACAAGAGAAGCGCCCCATGGGGAGCCAGTTTATTTTCCAGGACATGGTGGAGGCACAGAAGAATTAACCAGTACATGCCGTGATCAGATGATATCAATCACATAGCTTTTTGCCTTGTGTGAAATGTTATCAGCAATAAAATTAGTACCTATATACTAGAGTATAAGCCGAGTTTTTTCACACAAAATTTGTGCCGAGTTCGGGTTTTTGGGCACAAAATTTGTGCCGAAAAAACTCAGCTTATACTTGAGTACATACGGTATTCTTTTTCTTTCTCTTATAAGTTCCAATAAGCACAAGCCATACTCTGGACAATTTTCTAATGATACTGTCACACCCGGAAAGAGTGAGCAGAACAAATTCACACAGCATCAGCAGAGCAAGAGGAGAACATAAGAGGCGACCAAGGCAAAAAACACAAAAACAAAAACAAACAAACAACAAAAAAAAAGGGGGTGAGAATGGGACAGGATAACATATTAAATTTATTCTCATTATAACATGAATTTAGAAATAAATATTCCCATGAAATAAAAGTAATCATAACCTTTTAGCAGTTATCATCTAGATCCTGATATAAAACATGGAGCTGAAATGTTGAGAAGTTTGTTCTGTCCTCCACTATGAGCATTATGTCATATGTTAATCTACTTGGGCTGTCATAACAAAATACCACAGACTGGGTTATTTTCTCACACTTCTGGAGCCTCCAAGCCCAAGAAAGAGGCGTCAGTAGGGTTGGCTTCTCCAGAGGATTCTCCTTGGCTTGTAGAACACTCCCTTCCTGTTGTGTCCTTCTGTGGCCTTTTCTCCATGAAAGAGCTTCTAGTATCTCTAAGGACATGAGTCCTTGTTGGATTGAGGTCCCACACTTACAACTTCACTTATGCTAGTTATCTCCTTAAAGGACCTGTCTCCAAATAGTCACATTAGGAGTTACGTCTTCAATATGTCAACTTGAGGGGAGGTGCACAGTTAAGTCTGTAACATTAATTGTGTGTAGAAAGAAAAGAGATCAGAAGATTAATGTGCTATCTTAGATGCAATCAACTGATGAAAAGAGAAGCATATTCCTAAGAAACTAAAGGGAGAAGGAAAACTAGAAAGAAATAATAAATATATAAAAGTATTTACTCTTTCACATTTTCACAAAATATTAAAATATTTTTAAGTTTGGAGGATTATGTGTAAATGTTAAACAGAATTTATGCTCCCCCAAACAAATCAAATGACTCACTCTTCTCTATATTGCTTCTCCATTTTTAAAGCTACAATACTCATGTTTATGCTGTTTCTTTGTTAAAAATAGACTTTCCCATTTTTTCATGTACAAGTCCTACTCGTGTTTCAAGGGCTCAAAAGCTAGGTAGTCCACACAAAGCCTTGTGTGATTTTTTTTTCCCTGAATTTCTTTATTAATGCCTCCATATTACATTTATGGTACTTTCACATAATGATAATATTCTATCATGGTAATTCTATAATTCCTTAACTGCATCACCCAGCTCAATTGTATAGTATTCTGATGGAAGGGTCCATGCTGATTCTTTATTCTTTTTTTCTAGATCAAATAAGTTTGCATCCTATAATCTACCAATGTAGAAATAGCAAAAAAAAAAAAAAAAAAAAAAAAAAATTGGCAAGCACCATAAAAAAATCATTCTAGATATTGAAATTCTCTAAGAGGTTATCCCTGCATAGAAAATACTTGTCCATTGAATAGCACTTCAAAATCAGAGGAAAGGACTCTGATGCTAACCAAGTGTACTAAACCTATTACAGCCTATCCCTTATACTGATTACATGTAAAAATGTTAAAAATATATATACAAAGCAATTATTTGCAGATTATAAAAAGTAAATAACAACAAGTGAATGGGAGAAAAGTTAAAACTTGAAGAATGATCTGCAAGAGACAGTGAGATTCTCAAGGGCTTTTTTATTTCTCTTTGTCTTTCTTTTTATCTTATAGTTTAGTGGGAGAACTGTAAAGCAGGTACAGACAGCAAAAATTCAAACTCCAGAATTGAGAAAATGACCATAGGTGAGCCAGAGAGTGTGGGGGTAAGTCCACGTTTCTGTTTTGTTTTCTTTCTATCTCTTTTCTCTTCTGTCTCTATCCCAAGGTTAACTCCACTCACAGAACTATACTCTGGTAAAAGCAGAAGTGGCACAGTTACATAAAACACTACTCAAAAACCCATCCCTCCGGACAGAAGAACTAGGAAAAGAGGCCTCTGTTGTTCACAGAAGGTAAGGGGTCTCTAAGTATTTTTCTTTTTTCTCTTGCCACTTTGCCCTATGCGTTGGCATGAAATTGTGCAATAGCATGGGAATATAAAACTCTGAAAAAAATATAGGAAAAGATGCTTCCGGGATGAAGCATAAAGGAAATCCTGATGAGTTAAGACTTGAAGACAGGACTCACTAGTTCTGTGAATGAACAGACACAAGGTCTGGGCTCCCTACCCAAATTATACACACATTGAATACAACTACAGTAGCTTACTGAAACCTTTGAATAATTACAAAATACAAGCCACAGACTATCCACTGAGTTATGTGTGCTGAGGAGCACTTCCAGGCAGCATAACAAAAGTTTTCAAATCTGAGCTGACAATGGAAATGTTACTCACTGATTGAAGACAGAACTGTGGTCAAAACTGATTTGAGTAATTTGATTGCTAAAGCAAAAATCAATCTTATCTAAAAGCTTTTAAGGGTATCCCAGAGTCTCATATTCAAAATTCTAGGATAAAAATCTAAAAGTAATCGATACAACAAAAAATCAGAATGTGGCAAATTCTCAAAGAATAAAGAAGGTGTTAAAATTACCAGGAAAAAAACATTTAAAGAAAAAAAAAAAAATTTAAGGCAGAAGTTATAACCATCCTCCATGACATAAAAGTAAAAACTTTTGAAATAAAATTTGAAATGGAGAGATAGTCTCAGCAAAAAAACTAACTAAATAAATAAATACAATAAAAACAAAGAGTGAGAGAGTAAAAAGAATGAAATGAAAACTTTTAGAACTGAAAAATACAACAATCTGGAAGAAAAATTTCACTGTATGGGCTCAATAGCAAAAATAAGGTGATAGAGGTAGGAATCAGTGAACTTGAAGACAGACAAATATAAATGGTCCAGTTTGTATAGCAAAGGGGGAAAAGGTTGCAAAAACATGAACAGAGCCTCAGAGACCTGAGGAACATTATTATAACAAATTTAACTTTCATGTCAGCAGGCTCTCAGAAGGAAAGGAGAAAGAGATTGATACATTAAACAGTTTTGAAAAACAATGGCTAAAACTTTCCCAAATGCAATGAAACATAGAAATCTCAGAAACCTTCAAAAAGAAGAAACTCAAAAAAAATCTATACCATGAAACATCATATTAAAACTGCTGGGCTGGGTGTGGTGGCTCATGCCTGTAATTCTAGCACTTTCAGAGGCAGAGGTAGGAGGATTGCCTGAACCCAGGAGTTAGACACCAGCATGGGCAAAGGTAAGAACATGTCTCTATAAAAAGTAACACATGGGTAAAAAGAACATAGCTAGACTTGGTAGCAAGTGCCTGTAGTCCCAGCTACTTGGAAGGCTGAAGCAGGAAGATTCTTGAGCCTAAGAGTTTGAGGTTGCTGTGAGCTATGCTGATCCGCTGCATTTTAGCCAAGGTGACACAGGTGACACAGTAAGACACTGTCTCAAAAAAAAAAAAAAAAAAAAAATCTCGCTGAACACCGAAGGTTTTAAAAAATAATTTTGAGAACTGCCAGAGAAAACCAATAGATTATTTACAGTGACAATTATTCAAAAGACCGAAGATTTCTCATCATGGAGCCAGAAAACAGCAGAAAATTTTTTAAGTGCTTAAAGAAAAGAACTATCAACCCAGATATCTATATCTAACAAAAATATCTTTCAGGAATAAAGTTAAAATAAAGAAATTCTCAGATGAAGGAAACTAAGAAAATTTGCCAGCAGATCTGCTCTAAACAAACACTAAAATTCTTCAGCCTAAAAAAAGTGATACCACAAAGAAACTTAACATTTTATAAATAAAGGCAAGCATAATGAAATGGTAAGTATTGTGGTAAATATAATAGAGTCTCTCTCTCTTTTCTGATATGTGTGCAAATGTTGAGAGAAAAATATAATCTGTGAGGAAGGGAGGTTTCCATGTTAGCTGTATTAGTCATAGATGCAGAGCCAGAGGGTACATACTGTGTATATATTTAATTGAAGTGGTAAAATTTCATATATTTATTTATTTATTATGAAGAATTGGCTCACACAGTCATGGAGGCCGAGAAGTCACCATCTATTGTCTGCAAGTGGGAGAGCCAGGAAAGCTGGTATATAATTCAATATAAGTCCAGAGGCCTGAGAACCAAGGAGCTGATGGTATAAATCCCAGCCTAAATGCCGGAAGAGAAATGAGATATCCTCGCTCCAGTAGGCAGATAGAAAGTAAAAGGAATACATTTCCCCTTCATCCAACTTTTGTTTTATTCAGCTTCTCAACAAACTGGATGCAGCTCACTCACATCAGTGAGGGCAATTTACTTCATTGAATCTACAAGTTCAGTGCTAACCTCACCCAGAAACACCTTCATAGACACACCCAGAAATAATGCTAATTCTGGGTAGATAGTGGCCAGTTAATGCATATAAAATAACCATCATATACGCACACATAATACACACGACTTCTCTAACATAATGAGGGGACGATAAAGGGGCCCATATGGTTGCAAGACTTAAATAAAGTGGTAAAATAGTAACTTTAAGGAGATTGTGAAAATTTATAATAAAAAAAAATGGGGAAAGGGGAAAGCAGAGAAAGAGAGAGAAGGAGGGGGAGAAGGAAGAGCAGAGAGAGGGAAGGAGGGAGGGGGGTGGGGTCTCAGTGTGTGACACATCTTGTACCCTCAATGAATCTCCAACAATAAAAAGAATGTATAATTGCTTCTTGGCCTTTTGGTTAAGATCAAGTGTTAAAAAAATGAATAATGAGATAGCCAATAGATAAATGACAATGGAATACTAAAAATAGTGGATTAACTCAAAAAGTTCAAAAGAATGAGAAATGGGGAACAGAACAAAAATCAGATGAGAAAACAAAAATAATAAAACCTAAAACTCAACCATATCAATAACTACTTCAAGTATAAATTGTCTAAGCACACTAATCAAAGGAGAGAGTTTGTCAGATTAGATAAAGATACAAGATTCAACTACATTAGAACCGCCATCATTGACCACCTTCCTACATAGACCACCTTCCCACATAGACCACCTCCTTACGTTGACCTAATTTTCATAGACTGGACATGCACCACCTGCACTTATCAGTAGAGCAGGCCTACTTCCTTCTGTTGACCACCTCGGTATGTTGACCCGTTTGTTGCAGTCTCTTGGGTGGCAACTTACAGAGGTTCTACTGTATATACTGCTCAGAAGATACCCACTTTAAATATAACAGTATGGTTATATTAAAAGTAAAATAATGGTAGAGGATATATCGTGCAAGTATTAATCAAAGGAAAGCTGTACCAGCTATAGTAATATCAGAAAAAAAGTCGACTTCAAAACAGTAAAAATTATCAGGGATAAAGGAGGACATTATATAATGATAAAAGAGTCAGTTTATCAAGAAGACATAATAATCGTAAATGTATAGACATTGGACAACAGAATCCCAAAATAAATGAAGCTAAATAATAGAGAACACATAGAAAAACAGCAACGATGTCAAAGGCATGGACATTATCAAGCAATTCAATATAATCAACAGAAAGTCCTTTACCTCATAGTATCAGAATATATACTTATTTAAGTACATGTGAAATATTCACAAGTACAGATAATATTTATGCCATAAAACAAACCTTAACAAATTTAAGAACAATTGAAATCATACGATTATGTTCCCTGAACGTAATAGAAATTAGAAATTAAGAAACAGCAACAAAAAGGTACCCTAAAAATCCCCAAATATTTGGAAATTAAACAATATATTTCCGAATAGCCCATGGACCAAAGAGAGAGTCTTAAGAAAATTAGAAAATATTTTAAAGGAAATAAAATTTAAAATAAAACATCAACATTTGTGATATGTAACTAAAATAATATTTAATGGGAAATCTCTAACATTAAGTCTACAGATTAGAAAAATCTAAAACCAATAAGCTAAGCTTGCACCTTAAGAAACATGAGAAAGAAAAGCAATTTATACCTAAAGCAAGCAGAAGAAATAATAAATATCAGAGCAGAAATCAGTCACATTGAGAACAAAAAAAGAATGGAGGAAACAATGCAACCAAAAGCTTGTTTCTAGATACGATCAACAAAATTTATCAAACTCTACCCAGCAACCAGGTACAAAGAAAGAAGACAGCATAATTCACAATCACAAACACATGGTCCCAACTTAAGTGCACATCAACACATAAGTGGATTGATAAAATGTGGTATATGTACCACAGACTACTACGTAGCCAGGAGAAAACTGATGAACTGATACATTTTGAGACAACCTATGTGGAAGTGGAGATCATTCTTCTAAGTGAAGTTTTGCAAGGATAGAAAAAGAAACACCACATGTACTCACTATTAAATTGGAATTAATCCATCAACACCCATGTGCACATTTGATAGCAAAACTCAACAGAAACAAGAAGGTGGGAGGGGGCAGCAGGTGGGGGGGGAATTCGCACCTAACGGGTACACTCATCTGGGTGAGGGGCACACTTATAACTTGATTCAAACTGTACAAATGCAATTCATGTAACCAAAACATTTGTACCCTTGTAATATTCTGAAATTTAAACAAAAGACAAAAACAAACAAAAAATAATTAAAAAAAAAAAAAAAGGAAAGAACAAACAAATTGTCAACTTTAGAAATGATAGAAGAGATTATCATTATAGGCCATACAGACTTTAAAAGGATGATGATAAGGGAACACTACAAACTCTATGCTCATAATTTTGATAACTTAGATAGATTGACCAATTTCTTGAAGACAAAAACTAACAAAACTCACATAAGAAATAGACAATCTGAACACACCCATTACTATTTTTAAAATTGAATTTATAGATAAAACCTTTCAAGAAAAAATTCCAGGCATAGATAATTTCTGTGGTCACTTCCACCAAATATTTAAGGAAGGAATAATTCTAATTCTGCATAATTTCTTTCAGAAAATAGTAAAGAAGTCTTCCCAATTTTTTTTATGAGACCAGTCAGCATTTCTCTCCTACTAACACCATACAGACATTATAAAAAAAAAAGAAAGCATAGACCATGAACATAAATCCAAAAATCTACAAAACATTATCAAATTGAATATAGAAATATACAAATAGGAGAATATATCATGACCAGGTAGAGTTTGTTCTGGGACTGCAAAGCTAGTTCAGTATTCAAGTATCAGTATAATTTATCATATCAATGGAATAAATATAAAAATCTATATTCAATAAATGCAGAGAAATCATCCAACAAAATTTAACATCCATTAATGCTAACAATCCTCAGCAAGCCAGGAATGGAAAGGAATGTCCTTCACATGACATACAGGGCATACAAAAACCTACGGCTGATACTACACATGATAATAAAGGACTGCTTTCCTTAGAACAGTGTAAAAGGCAACAATGTCTGATTTCATCACCCTTGTTCAACATACAAGTTCAATTATACTGATCAATGCTTGGTCAGTATAAGTCAAGAGATAGAAATAAAAGGCATACATGAAAAAGATGGAGGTCTTACAGCTTTTTAAAACAACCAGGATTGAACTGGAGACCATTCTCCTAAGTGAAGAATCCTAAGAGTGGAAAAACAAACATCACACGTACTCTGTCCAAAACTGGAGCTAGTAGACCAACACTTCAATGATCAAATGCGAGAATAATGCAGGGAAGTTCAAGATGGGGGTGGGAAGGAGTAAGAGATAAGTTCTAACCTAACAAGGACACTGCACGGGTATATTGACAATTCCTGGTGAAGCACACACCTACAACTTGGACTTTAATGTTACTAAGGCAACTATATAATCAAATCGTATGTATTTCCATAATAATCTGAAATTTAAAAAAAAGTAAAAAAGAGCTGGAAAAAAAATACAGATGAGAAACTAAGAAATTAAATTGTCACTAATGGCAGACGGCATGATTGTCTATATGAACAATTCTTAAGAGGTCCCAGAACTAACAACCGAGTTTATCAAACTTGCAAGGTAGAAAGTCATTAATAAAAAATAATTTTTAATAGATTACTATTTCCTATTATAGAATAGTATTCCTATTACTAGAAATAAACAATTGACTAAAATCTTTTAAGTATCTTAATAGCACACAAAAATGAAAAAGTACTGAGTACAAATCTAACAACTAAACGCTGATGAAAGAAATCAAAGATGGTCTCAATGAATATTATAGAAAAATATAGTGTGTTGATGGATTAGAAGTCTTATTAAGTTGTCAGTTCTTCTCAAATTGATCTGTAGATTCAGTGCAGTCCCAGTCAAAATCCCAGGAAGATCCTTTGTAGATATTTAAAAACTGATCTAAAACTTATATCGAGAGTTAACAATTAGACAAAACAATTTTGAAAAAGAACAAATACAAAAAAAGCTTCAATAATCAAGGCAGTATTTGGTACTTACATTAATATAGACAAAAAAACTAATGGAGCAGAATAGATAATTCAACAGACCCACACGTGGATAGATAACTGATTTTCAACAAAAATGGAAAGGCAATTTGATAGAGGATAATGTTTTCAACAAATTGTGCTAGAACAATTGGATATCCTCTATCACCCCCAATTCGTGTGTGTGTGTGTGTGTTGTGTGTATGTAGTTACACACAAACAGATGTTTCATAACTAGTTAACAACGGTATCAAACTTACTTTACCCAAACAATAGTCTTCAAGTAACATCTTTTTTTATTCAAAAGCAAGACAATGTTTGCGACTTCATCTTATATTTGTTTATAAAATTAGGGCTTCCCTAGAAAAATGTATTAAATAAATAATATTTCAAAGGAGATATTTTTCAGTGTAGATAGAAAAGAAAATACTATTTACATAAATATATAATATACAAACACAAACACATACCAACAATTATTGTGGAAAGCTATATGCAACAAATATTGGTTTAAATAGCTTCATTCTCTGGATGAATATAAATACTGAATTCAAAATGAACATGCCCTCTATTTACTTGCTTAGTATTCCTCTACCATTATTCTCCTTTCTTTTCTTTCTTTTTTTTTTTTTTGACAAGAACATGTTTTTCAAAAAAACAGAACATGTTTTTCTCTATGTAATCCTCCTCTCTTTTACTTCCTCTATCAAAGATTCTTGAATCCATAAATGCTTTAAAACCAGTGATTCCCAAATGGAAACTCAATTTTTATAGCATTCAGTGTTCCAAACTTTGACAGTGTTTGTTCTTTGTTACTGTCTAGAGAGGATTGTTATTTAAAGCACTTTTGGGCCTTTGAAAAGTACAGATACACATGTTCACAGCAGTCTGCACGGAAGGACACACAATCTGAATATATGTTTATAGCAGTGGTGCAGTGCAGAGAGCTTTGATATTTTCCTCTTTATGAATACACATAAATTCATAAAAACAGACAAGAAAAGGTGTTGTTCTTCTTAGTTATTGTTGTTACTGAAATAAACCTAATATATCTTTCCCCCATAGAAATGAAATCTCACTTTTTAAAAAAGCAGAGTTATATAAGATACAGGTTTAATCTACTTGCTAAGCTTTTAGACAATGCTAATCCTTTACCCATGAAAATGTTCAGATATAATCAAATTACATTTAATGTTATCACTAACCTTAGAAATTCTAATTAACTAAGGACTTTTAGGTGTCAGTAGCCCCCAAAGTTAATTATATTCTAATTTGCCCAAGTTTTATAGATTCTTCCAGGTTTCCCAACTAATCAGCTCCTCACTCAGCAGAGAGAATATGTGAAAAACACTTGGCACAGGATTAGGTCCTCAGTGAGTGCTCAATATTAGGCATTATCATTATCAGGCAAGGATCTCTCTGGGACAGGCACTGTGCAAGTAAATAAGATACTTATTTGATACTTCAAAATGATATCACCTTAAGCCTATTTACTGAAACCTCTCAGGGTAAGATTACCAAATAACACTGAGAAAAGAAGCCAAGAATGAAAAATGTTCATATTGTTTTCTTAGTACAGTTGCTTCCATATTTTGCTAATAATTCAACCATTTTCTACCTCTGTCCCTTCCAAAGTGTGTATTATCTTGAATATCAATTAGTGAAGGTTTAGGATCTTAGGTGCAGAAATATTCATCAGCCAGTTCTATTATTATTAAAATGAGACTGGACTGAAAGAAAGGTTACATTTATTTGCTAAAAAATAAAATGAGATCTGGCCTTCAAAGACGCTTATAACGGTTATAGATATCCTGCTAGGTGGGACAATGGTATATAATTTGCAAATCCAAAAACAATGAAGACACGAAAACAACACCCCCCATCATAAAAACAAAAACACAAAAAAGAAGGCATAATCACAACTGAGTAAGACATGACCATTTATGTACACAAGAGCTTGAGAAGAGCCAAAGCTCTTTCCTGAAAGGAAAACAATAGCAACAATAAAAAAAAAGCAGCAAAAAGTTGACCACCTTCAGGCTGAAGTTGTTTGATCCAGCTGGACAAAAGCAAAAGTAAAAGTTGTACTTCTAAAATTTCACGTGTCTCACATATGCTGACCCGCCACTGATCAACACAATCTGCCCACATGCGTGTATTAAGCAATTCAACAAGCTAGCTGCCATCCTGTGCTTGTTAAAAAGCATTTATAAATCTGCTATTTTAGCAGAGAGCTAATACACATATTTCTCATTTATCTAGACTCTCTAATTTCTTCTTGGATTAATTTAGATTATTGGATCAGAGTATCCAGTACTTAATTTTAGTAACCCAAAGAAAAGCTTTGTAATCTCTTTCTCTAAATCTACAAAATAATTAAATTTAAGTTTAGTTACTTAAAAATGTCTCCCTTACATACGATTTACTTGGTTAACAAGTGAGAACTACATGACACAACTTTTCTTATTTAATTTAGTTATGAGAAGGCTTTGAACTTAATTCAAGGCCCAAATATAGGCATTAGCTTGTCTTACATACCTAATGTAACGGCTCCATTAATTTCCCCTAGGTGACCTCATCAGATTTTATCTTGTTTTATATTATAATGAAACTGCAATATACCTCAAATCTTTGTAGAACAATTCAGTGAATAATGCTAAATAAATCCTATGTCCAGATAATTTATTGAAGAATAAATGTGTTCACCAGAGTTTTAATATGCATGGTATGATTTTCATAAATACAAGCTACATACAAAAACTTAAAGAATAATTAGTCTTCACGTTTAGTGGTTAATTCTATTTTAAGTTCCCATGCTTCAGTCATTTTTACTTTAAAAAGTATCATTATCATCATATCAATTACTTTTTCATAATAAACTAACAATTTATCAAAATGGTCATGTAACACAGACCTAAATGTTTCCCACGGATAGTAGGAAATATCTGTGCAATTTTTAACATGATAAAGCCCCAAGAAGATGATCTAGCAATAAAAGGCTCTTGGAAATACTAATATCACAATTGATGACTGTCCTCATACCTTACAGGCTAAAGTCCTTAGTTTCTGGGAGGTGAGAGCTGGAGGAGACAGTAAGACTGGACAAGGCTCTAGTATTCGCTCAGTCTATTCTCCCTGGAGTTTATCCATTAACTAGGAGATCTTACAAATAGTAGGGAGGCCCAGTCAGCCCAGGACCCAGAAATGCATCAATATATAAATAATAATTAGGCTGGTCCCACACCAGGGACTAAGAATTAGGAACACTACTTAACCCAATCACCACCACCAACCCACCGTTTTTGTACATGTCATTAACCTGTAATTACAGACCCTGTATTTTATGGAAACAAAAATTTTAGACTTCATTTACTTATGGCAGAGTCTTGCTTTATTCATTAAAAATTGAGAAAAAATTTAAGCAAAAGTCATCTGGTTTGTTTCTTTATTATAGTCTCCAATTATATTTATAGGATAAGGAACTAATTATTCTTATTTCATTAGTTGATTAGTTAAGTATTTTTTTTTAATACTGTAAAAGTTTGCTATCTAAAATTATTAAAAAATATGCAGACAAATCAATCTACTGATTATTTAATAAAGCTCATTTGGGAGCAAAATAATTTTCTTACATTATGATGATCCCATTATCAATGGAAAATGAGTCAGAAGGTAATCCAGCAATATTCCAAGCTCGAATTGTCACAGCTTCTCCTAGGATGCCCATAAGAGAATAGTCCTCGGAGCAGGGGATATCTCTTCCTTTGCACAAATTTGTCCACTCCTTGGTTTGGTTCTTTAAAACATATGCAGGAAGATACAGAAATGATGCTAGATGTTACCAAAGGCATACTGTATAATTCCTTAATTACACTTATCCATTTGGCCAATAAACCATGATGGAAACTTTACCTCAAAAATAATTTGTATTTATTGGATTTTTTAAAAATAAAATTGTAATTTAGAAGCTCAGTTATATATACTCAACATATTCAATGTTGAGATAAAGTCTAGATTGATCACTTCATGAAGTCAGAATTTTTCATCTGGAAAAAAATAATTATTATTCTAAAGCTTCACTTTACAAAGTAGTTATAGACCACATATTTTTCCACATATTTCCTTTCTATTACAAATATCCAGAATATACAATATTAAAGTAGAAAAGTAAATCTATTGTGAATAAGTAGAGTCACAGAACTGTTTTGTGGCTCTCACATGCCCTGTTGGAGGAACCATGGCAGGGTTATTTGTTGCCATTAAGTATCAGGGCACATATTGGAGTTCGTGATACCCCACTTGGGGCAGAGTCTGCTCAGAAACCAGGAGGGGACTTACAAGCCAAGGTTCATACTCGGAAAGTCAATGCCAAAGTCGAATTTATAGATCAAAGGTTTCAGAAATAGTAAAAGATGTGACTACGGAGAAAATAGTTTAGGAAGAGGCAATAGGTTAGGAAGGCAGTCATGCCTGGTGCTGGGGCTAGCCTTCAGGTTGATGAGGTGCTGCCTGTACACAGGGTGAAGGCACAGTGGGCACTGCCATCCCCCCTCAGGTTCCTGCTGGGTAAGCTGGACCAACATTCCTCTAGGTTTGTACATGAAAGTCCACGGCACTTTTGGGGGAGTTGATGACCTTCATGGCATTGATAAAACCAGTTAAGATCATGTGGAATGCCGCACCACTGGGTCTCTATAATGTTCCCTCCTGATTCAGTTCCAGGTATGCACCTTTGGCGGGAATATCACAGAAATGGCATTGTGTTCTCACTGCAGGCCATCAGATGGCACGCAACTTCAAATTGTTCATTTACTGATGACACTAATTTTTATCAGTTGATTAAGTATTGTCTGCCAGACTTCTGCTCATAATTTAATGCTCTTATATGTGAGTACAGGTTCTGTGGATAGTGGGACACAACACAGAGACACTCAGATAGATGAAAGGCAGAACTCTGCCATTTACAACAGAGAGAAGACTGCCACACAGGGCCACTCAGGGTGCTGGACCAGAGATGGCTATTGTCAAGCTGGAGCTCTGAGTCTTTATGTGGTGAGTAATGTGGGGTTAGCTTAGTCTCATAAGCTTCCTAGACATTGGGGATTTTGAATAATTCTCTCAGTACAAGGACACAAGGGCTATACCTGGATGTTAGGTGTCTGGGGGTCTCTGGAAGCTGCCTAATGTAACCCAGAAGTGTGAGAACCTGATACGGAAAATGGTTGGGGGTGAGGGCTTACCAAACTGCCCACAGAAAGGAATACTGAGTTTTTAACCATGATTTAAAGCAGTTAAGACAGCAACTGTGAAATATTACATTATAGCGTTTCCACTGTAAAGATGTTCTTTTTCCCTTTCCCTTTGCAATTAATAAGTGATTTTGTAGATAGATACTTTGAAACTATGAAATGTCTTGGTTTTTGCCAAGGACTCCTTTTTAAATTTATTAATTCATGTCACTATAGATTAATCTTTTCATATGTTATTCAATGGATTCTAATATGTTATTATCACTATTTATTGTAATTCTGAAATTGTCCAAAATTTGGCCAGTAGGAGTATCTGTAAGTTAAACTTGGTGTCCTTTTGACATGGCCCCGTCATTTTGGGGGCATTTTTTTACTCTTACTCAGAAAAGATCTTCCATGTTTATCTTTTAGTAAAGTCCAAGACAACCAAAGACAATTGTCCTCATAGGTGTAACACATAGTGGTAAAGACGGTGGGGCCCAAATCCTGCCTAGTACAGTACTTAATAAATACAATCTGGCTGTTTTGCTTTGTCTTATTTGGGGGCAGGTACTAGGAACAGGTGGTGTGAGTATGTGGGAAGGACAGGCAGATAACATTTCCAGCTCGGGTTCTGTACACAGTTCCTACTACCATGTTTTGTACTGTTTGTTTTCAGGCTGTAGGTTGGCCTGCAGACATTTTAGGGAGGTATGCAGACTTTCTTGGATCTAGCTGGGTTCTGGGGTAGACGCAGTAGCGAAGGATAGGTGGAAGAAGAGGAGAAAATAGAAGCAATAGCTGCTGTGGGATGTTCTGTTTAGAGTTGACAAGTTCAGTATGTTACCACAGATGAAGTGCAGATTAGCCATTGAAGTGGCCCAGTTACATGCCTTTAGGGTGTAGCAGCAGAGAATAGCTGATATGAGCATGGGGACTCTGAACAAGCATTTCAAAATATAAGGCAAGGGCTTGGCTGGTAATCAGGTAGTGAGAAGTGAAAAACTGGTCATGAAGGGCGTCATCTTGGTGTCTACTGCCACCAAAGTTCAAATTAATTCAATCCCAGTATTTGTATGTTCTTAGCAGCATTGCAGGATTCTGTTTGGGGAACTGGCATTGAGCACTGCAGTTGACAGGCTGTGGGCCTGGTTACCCTGGGAGAATTGGAGATTTCTATGTTTTATTTATCAAAAGCACTAGAAACTCCACAAAGGAGTTGATGAATAATTGACAACTGTGGAGATTCAAGCTTGGAGGGAGGATTCAGCAGTTTATTGAGGGCCCAAAGACTTGAAATCCTTTGATATAAAAAAAAAAAAAAAAGACCAAATATCGTAAGGTCTCTGTCTTTGTCTGGGATTCCTAGAAGCAGACTCTGAGATGAAGATTTATGTGAGGCGATGGCCTGAGAAATGGATGCTAGGGGAGCAGGACCAGGAAGGAGTAGAAGCTGTGAAGGGCGAGGTGCAGTGAGTGGGTCTGCAGGGAGTGGCTCCAGGTTGATCCTTCGGGGAACCTGGGAGTATAAGATTCCCTGGGGAGTTGTCTCGACCAGCGGGAAGGGAGCCTCATGGTCCCCTCAGCAATAAGGCTGCCCAGGAGATAAGTACACTCCTGGGCACTTCTGGTCTCCAAGTGTTTTGGGGAAAGTGGGTTCTTAGGGAAATCTAACAGAGCCCCAGGTACTGGTTGTTGGGCGTGAAAGCCCTTGGAAGCCAGGAGCAGCTCTGGGATGAGCCCTGATGCTGCCTGCCACCACAGCCATTATGCTGAGAACTGAATGAGAAACCTTTGCTAAGATATAAATGCCTGCCCTCTTGACCTGAGAGAAACAGATGAAGGAGTGAAGATGACAAAAGTAGACTGAGAGCATGAATTCACAGGAAGGACAGTAACATCAGTAAAAATCTAGATTGATCCGGTGAAGCAACGAAGAAATAGAACTGCCTTGAAGCCTTCACAGAGATGGGATGGGATGAAGTGGCTACATGAATCCAGCTTCAGACAGTTAATGAGAGTTCACAGAAGAAACTCTGAGCTTTAGTTGTGTCTGGTGTCTAATTTGCCTTGCATCTGCCAGTAAATTTCAAGGACTTGGTTCTGGAGCTCAGGGTACCCTTGAAGCACTTGTGTCATGGCCTGCCTGGTAGCGCCCCCTTCTGGTAGGATCAGGGTGATGGTAGTAGAATCAGCAAGCTGCAGTCCCTTGCCTGGAATGAGTCTGTCAGCGACGGTGGGGTCGGGAGGAACGGACTGGGTAGGGCGAGCATACTGTCAGCATGGCTCTGCAATGCTGGGCAGGAGGAGCCCGTGCAGATGCCCAGGGATGCTCTGGACCAGCAGAGAAGGCTGAGCAGCCCGCAGCCACTCCTCTGTTCCAGGTCAGTGTGGGAGAGTAGAAAGAGTGCTAAATTAAAATTGGGGTGCAGGTGACCACAGGTCTCATTCCTGCCCTGCCATTAGCCAGCTATGTGGCTTTTTTTTTTTTTTTTTAAATCATAGATATGTACATTAATGCAATCATGGGTACAATGTGCTGGTTTTATGTACAATTTGAAATATTTTCATCAAACAGGTTAATAAAGCCTTCATGGCATTTTCTTAGTTATTGCATTAAGACATTTGTATTCTACATTTAGTAAATTTCACATGTACCCTTGTAAAATGCACCATAGGTGTAGTCCCACCAATTACCCTCCCACCACCCATCCTCCGCCCCCTCCCCTGCCCTCCCTATCCTTTCCCCCCATATTTTTGGGCTATAATTGGGTTATAGCTTTTATATGAAAGCTGTAACTTGATTTCAAGTTAGGGCTGAGTACATTGGATACTTTTTCTTCCATTCTTGAGATACTTTGCTAAGACGAATATGTTCCAGCTCCATCCATGTAAACATGAAAGCAGTAAAGTCTCCATCTTTTCAAAGGCTGCATAATATTCCATGGTGTACATATACCACAATTTATTAATCCATTTGTGGATTGATGGGCACTTGGGCTTCTTTCATAACTGTTGTGAATTGGGCTGCAATAAACATTCTGGTACAAATATCTTTGTTACAAAGTGATTTTTGGTCTTCTGGATATATACCTAGTAGAGCAATTGTAGGATTGAATGGCAGGTCTATTTTTAGATCCTGAAGTGTTCTCCAAACATCTTTCCAAAAGGAACACACTGGTTTGCATTCCCACCAGCAGTGCAGAAGTGTTCCCTTTTCTCCACATCCACACCAACATCTCTGGTCTTGGGATTTTGTGATATGGGCTAATCTTACTGGAGTTAGATGATATCTCAAAGTAGTTTTGATTTGCATTTCTCTGATGATTAAGAATGGTGAGCATTTTTTCATATGTCTGTAGGCCATGTGCCTGTCTTCTTCAGAGAAGTTTCTCTTCAAGTCTCTTGCCCAGCCTGTGATGGGATCACTTGTTCTTTTCTTGCTTATATGTTTGAGTTCTCTGTGGATTCTGGTTATTAAACCTTAGTCTGAGACATAACCTGCAAATATCTTCTCCCATTCTGAGGGCTGTCTTCTTGTTTTACTTACTGTGTTCTTGGCTTTGCAGAAGCTTTTTAGTTTGATCAGATCCCAGTAGTGTATTTTTGAAGCTGCTTCAATTGTCTGGGCGATCCTCCTCATAAAATACTCACCCAGGCCGATTTCTTCAAGAGTTTTCCCTGCACTCTTTTCTAGTATTTTTATAGTTTCATGTCTTAAGTTTAAATCTTTAATCCAGTGAGAGTCTATCTTAGTTAATGGTGAAAGGTGTGGGTCCAGTTTCAGTCTTCTACAGGTTGCCAGCTAGTTCACCCACCACCATTTGTTAAATAGTGAGTCCTTTCCCCACTGAATGTTTTTAATTGGCTTGTCAAAGATAAAATAGTGGTAAGTAGCTGGGTTCATCTCTTGGTTCTCTGTTCTGTTCCATACATCTACCTCTCTGTTTTTGTGCCAGTACCATGCTAATCAATAGTGTTTTGATCACTATTGGTTTATAGTATAGTCTGAGGTCTGGTAGTGTGATTCCTCCTGCTTTGTTTTTATTTCTGAGTAATATCTTGGCTATTCGAGGTTTTTCTGATTCCATATAAAATGAAGTATTATTTTTTCAAGATCTTTAAAATATGACAGTGGAGCTTTAATAGGAATTGCATTAAAATTGTATATTGCCTTGGGTAGTATGGACTTTTTAAAATTGTTGATTCTTCCCAGCCATGAGCATGGTATGTTTTTCCATTTGTTAACATCTTCAGCTATTTCTTTTGTTAAAGTTTCGTAGTTCTCTTTGTAGAGATCTTTCATGCCCTTTGTTAGATAAACTCCTAAATATTTCATCTTCTTTGGCACTACTGTGAATGGAATAGAGTCCTTGACTGTTTTTTTCTGCTTGACTATTGTTGGTATATATAAAGGCTACTGATTTACGAATGTTGATTTTGTAACCTGAGATGCTGCTGTATTCCTTGATCACTTCTAAGAGTTTTATAGTAGAATCCCTGGTGTTTTCCAGATATACAATCATATCATCTGCAAAGAGCACAAGTTTGATCGCTTCTGACCCTATATGAATACCCTTGATTGCCTTTTCTTCCCTAATTGCAATGGCTAAAACTTCCATAACAATGTTAAAGAGCAGTGGAGACAATAGGCAACCTTTCCTGGTTCCTGATCTAAGTGGAAATGATTTCAATTTAACTCCATTCAATATGATATTGGCTGTGGGTTTGATGTAGATGGCCTCTATCAGTTTAAGAAATGTCCCTTCTATGCCAATTTTCTTAAGTGTTCTGATCATGAAGGGATGCTGGATATTATCAAAAGCTTTTTCTGCCTCAATTGAGAGAATAATATTGTCTTTGTTTTTTAATTTGTTTATGTGCTGAATTATATTTATAAATTTACGTATATTGAACCAGGCTTGAGATTCTGGGATAAAATCCACTTGGTCATGATGTATAATTTGTTTGATATGTTGCTGGGTTCTGTTTGTTAGGATCTTGTTGAATATTTTTGTATCTATACTCATTAGAGATATTGATCTATAATTTTCTTTCCTTCTTGGGTTTTTTCCTGGTTTGTGGATCAGGGTGATGTTTGCTTCATAGAATGTGTTGGGTTGTATCCTACTTTTTCTATATTTTGGAACAGGTTGAGTAAAATAGGTACTAGTTCCTCTTTAAACATTTTATAGAATTCTGACATGAAGCATCCGGTCCTGGACTTTTCTTTTTAGGGAGATTTTGTATGGATGATGCTATTTCAGAACTTGATATAGGCCTGTTCAACATTTCCGCTTGATTCTGGCTAAGTCTTGGTAGGTGACATGGTTCCAAGTATTGGTCAATTTCCTTCAGATTTTCATATTTCTGAGAATAAAGTTTCTTATAATATTAATTAAGGATTTTTTTAATTTCTGAGGAGTCTGTTATTTATCTTTGCCACTTCTCATTGATGAAATATTTTACTCTTTTTTTCCTGGTTAGGTTAGCCAAAGGTTTATCTATTTTATTGACCTTTTCAAAAAACCAACTTTTTGATTTATTGATCTCTTTATAATACTTTTGTTTTCAAATTCATTTAATTCTGCTCTAATTTTGGTTATTTCTTTTCTTCTACTGGGTTTGGGGTTGGAATGTTCTTCCTTTTCCAGTTGCTTGAGATGTCTCATTAAGTTGTTAATTTCCTCTTTCCATTCTCTTAAAGAAGGCTTGCAATGCTATACATTTTTCTCTTAGGACTGCCTTTGCGTTATCCCAGAGGTTCTGATAATTCATGTCTTCATTGTCATTTTGTTCCAAAAATTTGGCAATTTCCTTCTTAATCTGATATATGACCCAGCTATCATTCAGCATAAGGTTATTTAACTTCTATTTTTTTTGTATGAGTATGCAGATTCCTGTTGTTACTGAGTTCAACTTTTATTCCATGGTTCAACTTTTATTCCATGGTGGTCCGAGAAGATGCAAGGAATAATTTCTATTCCTTTAAATTTACTGAGGTTAGACTTGTGAAGTAAGATGTGGTTAACTTTGGAGTATGCTCTATGGGCTGATGAGAAGTATGTGTATTCAGTTTTGTTTGGATGAAATGTTCTGTAGATGTCTGTTAAATCCATAGAGTTTGGGAGCATTCAAAAACTTTGTCTTCAATGTTAGAAATCTTTCCTTCTGCTTGCTCCACTCTGTTACTGAGGGATTCTTCTGTATTCTTCAGATCTTTGAGGGCTGCAAGTTCTTGCTTCAATGTGTCAAAATCTTTGGTGGTTTTGTCTTTAAATTCATTAAATTCTTGAGACAATGTTTGAATTGCTCCTTGGATTCCTAACTCCAACTTTTCCTCCATTCTATTAATCTTATTTGCAATCCAAATTCTGAATTCGATTTCTGACATCTCGGCCATCTGTTTATGAATGGGATCTTCAGTTACGTCTGCCATATCTTTCCTTGGGGGTGTTGACCTATTCTGGTTATTCATGTTACCAGAGTTTTTCCACTGATTCTGCCCCATGATTATTTTTCACTGTTTGACTAGATGAGTGGATAAAGAAAAGTTGGGTTCGGGCCTCCAGGAGAAGTGATTAACCATCCCTTTGCCTAAAAGCTGGGACTGGTGGCTGTACCTTTTCCCCTAGAGCTTTTCCAAGAAACTGTATAGTGCTATGGCCTGAGAAACTGAGGACCTGCTTGGTGTGGTGGGGCTAAGTGACTCTGCATTGTTTTAAGCTGGTCTCTGTCCAACCCTAGTGAATCAGTTACTCCGGCTTGAAGTCTCAGCTGTGGAGAAATACCAGCAATTAAGTCACCCCTCCCCCCACAGGCAAAAATTGGAACAGGAAAATCAAACCTTCCTACAACCACACACCCAGGATACCACTTGGATAGTCCTCGGGTGATTGGCCCAGTTCAAGAAGTCCAAATCAATTGTCTTGGTAAGCACCTTTCTCAGGTGGGAGAGTTTAAAAGGTCTCTGGCATCTAGATCACAGTGTCTGCTGACAACTCAAATATGACTTGCTTCAGTGCTCCGTGGGGTCAGGAGGACCCACACAGCAAATAGATTAGTCTCAGAAGGTTGATGCCTCCTTCCTCACCTTGCAGTGTTATACCCAGTCATTGATCACCCCACAGGGCTGTGACCCAGTTGCCTCCAATGAACAGATACTCCAAGGGTTTGCACCTGCCTGAATCACAGGGAGATCTATGTCTCCTCAGCCAGGCTGCTTCTCTCTGCCACTATTCGGCAAGGGGAGGTGAGGCCTGACAACTTCAGGTGCTTAATGGAGGGTGGAGCTGTTCACTCAGTTCCAGCCCCATCCCTGATTGATGTTACTGACAGAACAGAACAACTTTGTAGAATTTGTTTCTCTCCCAGCTAAATTCCCTTGCAGAAGAGAAGCTGTTTTGAGGTCATAGAACCTGTGCCTCAGGCCCTATCTGTGCCATTGCCTGGTCTCCAGCCTCTGCCTGCCCTCCTTTGTCTGGGTAATGATCACCTGAGGGTTGAGTGCATCTTAGGCTCAGTAAAATGGTCCTCTGGATCAGCCCTGCCCTGGGAATCTGCTGGCTCTGTGCATGCATTTTATAGTCCCTGCACTCCACCCTGGCTGGTACTGCCTCAAGCAAACCCTTTACTCATGGGGCCTGCATTTTCATCCCAGATCTGTTCCACCAATGGCTGCCACTGGAGATGCCCAGTCTCCTCTGGTTCCCCAGAGAGACAGGAGGTGTGACTCCAGAATATCCAGGGGTGAGCCCTATTGTTGCCAAAAATGGCTGCTGATCTGTGCCTCAGGACACTGCCTCTCCTGTGTGGTTCCCTCAGCCGACCATCCTCTTCTCACTCTTGTGCCACAGAATCAGCAATAACCAGCCGCAGTCCATGCCCTGTCCACACCTCTCGAGAAAATACCCAAGAATCTGGACTCCTGGGGGACAGGCCTCCAGACCTCAGAGTGAGAGTGGAGGGGAATGCTGGGAGCTCAGAATTGCAGGTAGAGAATATCTACAGTTTTATACAGTTTTATGCCTGGCAGGAGAGTGCCATGGCACCCTAGTAGGGGAAGTAGGTCCAGTTTTTAGAGGGTCTCTCCCATGGGATATAATGGGAGGACTTTTAAACTCACTTATTTGTTTATGGGGTACTCCAATCCAGTCTTTTTTAAAAAGAAGGTCTGTCTCACTCTGATAAGAGACCACAACTAGCTAAAGAGCTTTCTGAAACCAAAGTGAATATGGAATCAACAATGGCAGAGAAAGTCATAAATACTAATAACAATGATGTGACCAGTTGTAGAAAAGGGAATTGTAATAGTTATAAATACTATTTTATTATTTTCACATAGATAATTTTCTGTCTATATTAACTATTTTTCCTTCTGATTCTCCTTTGATATAATGTAAGTTAGATGTATATAGATGTCTTCATTTCAGTTTGGTATTTCAGTCTCATCAGAAAAAATCCAACAGGGGCAGAGGCAAGATGGCTGACTAAAGCCAGCTTTCCACAGAGGCTCCTATCCAGAAGGAGAGTTAAAGGACAGAAATTTAGCAAGTAACCTGGATCCTTAGCCAATTCCCTGACTCAGTTGTAGTATTCCATTGACTTTACTCACAGGGCATAAAAGCAGTAAAAGGACCCTCAAGGGATCTCCTGTGTATCAGACATAGTCTTCTTGCCTCTATTGTGTGGTAGGAGATCAAGTTTCCACTCATAGTCATAATCAATCACCCCCCAAAAAGACAATCCCTTCATAGTGTATTTAGTCTCATTTCACATCCTAACTCTTCAGTTTTCTACCTTCCTCAGTATGGAAAGAATTATGTTTGTCCTTCATTTTAGTAGCAGTTGCTGTTGATTTAATTTATGAGCACCCAACTTCATCACTACCGGGGTTCCTTCAGTAATTATTCTCTTTATGTTAAAAACTTTGCATCTTTTTCATCTGGAAAAAAAAAAAAAAGGATAAAAATATACTTATATCCACAGGGTTATTGTGAGAGATCCATAACATCCATGTACATAATTAAGACTATGTGTGACATTTAGCAAGGCTCAATAAGTATTGTCATCACTAAATCATCATCATTGTAATAATTTTGTTCTTTTATCAAATCTTTTTTTTTTTTTTTTTTTTGGAGACAGAATTTCCTGGGTAGAGTGCCGTAGCGTTACAGCTCACAACCCCAAACTCTTAAGCTTAAGCAATTCTCTTGACTCAGCCTCCCAAGGAGCTGGGACTAGAGGCTCCTGCCACAACACCAAGCTATTTTTTGGTAGGAGTTGTCATTGTTTGGTGGGCTGGGTTGGAATCGAACCACCAGCTCTAGTGTATGTGGCTGATGCCCTAGCCACTTGAGTTACAGGTGCCCAGCCTCAAATCTATTTTTAAATTGTGGGTATAGGCCAGACGTCATGGCTCACGCCTGAAATCCTAGCACTCTGAGAGGCAGAGGCAGGTTTGTTTGCCTGACCTCACAAGTTCAAGACCAGCCTGAGCCAGAGCCAGACCTCATCCCTAAAAGAATCTGGGCATTATGTCTGGTACCTGTAGTACCAGCTACTTGAGAGACTGAGACAGGAGAATCCTTTAAGCCCAAGAGTTTGAGGTCTCTGTAAGCTGTGATGCCACAGTACTCTTCAGAGAATGACAGTGAGAATCTGTCTCAAAAAAATAATAAATAGACCCTTCCACCACCAGAAGAACTATGCTGGACCCGTGATCAGCACCCTCCCAGACCTCCAGAAGAACTGCGCCAGGACCCATGATGGCACCCTCCCAACCCCGGTAAGAGTTGCGCCAGAACACTCCCAGACTTCTGGAAGAGCTCCACCCTCCCAAACATGATAAGAGCTGTGAAGGGTCCTGCCACCCCACCACCAGGCCTTCCCACACCCTGACCAGGAACGCTGGGAGACGCACTACACCTCTCCCTCCCTCCTGTACACTCCCTGCCTCCACACCACCCGCTTATCTGGCCAGGACTCTCGTAGCCTTCTGCCCTCCGGAGCCCACCCTGCCTCTGTGCGGAGCCCTTCTCCAGGCCACAGTCTGTTGGAGCCTTGGGCCCTCTGTGCCAAAGTCACTGGGCACCAGGCACTCCCAGAACTGTGTGCACCACCCCCCACCCTGTTGCTGGATCTGGGGGTGTCACACTCCAGAAATGGTCCCACAACCAGAACTCCCTAGCTGGGGCAGCGCCAGAAGACCAACAAAAGGTCACTCCCTACAAGGATCCAGCAACAATAGAGTGATCCCCTCAGGTCTAATCTCGGAGAGACACCTCCCCAACTCTGAGGACAGCCAAAGGAAATGGAGAAGAACAATCATGAGATGAAATCAAAGGAAATACTCTGGCAATATGAATAATCAGAGTAGATCAACTCCCCCAAGGATCAATGGGGTAGACACAGCACAAGATCCCATGCACAAATAGCTGAGACATCAGAAATTGAATTCAGAATCTAGATAGCAAATAAGACTGAATTAGAATTCCAAGCAGTAACCCAAAAGATATCTCAAGAATTCAATGAATTCAAAGACCAAATGACCAAAGATTTTGACACATTTAGACCTAAAGTTGCAGCCCTCAAAGATCTGAGAAACACAGTAGAATCCCTCAGTAACAGAATGGACCAAGAAGAAGAAAGGATTTCTGACATTGAAGACAAAGCTTTTGAACACTCCTAAACTCTCAAAGAGGAAGAAAAATGGAGAGCAAAAACAGATCACGCTCTCAGAGAGCTCTGGGATAATTCGAAGAAAACCAATATTTGTCTTATAGGAATCCCGAAAGTGATGAAGTGGCTTCACAGGGCAACGAGTCTCTTCTCCATGAGATTATGAAGGAGAACTTTTCAGACATGCCAAGAGATTCTAAAATTCAGATAGCGGACAGTTTCAGAACTCCAGCATGATTTAACCCAAATAAGACATCCCCCAGACACATCATAATCAATTTCACTAAGTTAATATGAAGGAGAAAATTCTGAAAGCAGCCAGATGAAAGAAAACCATCACCTACAATGGGAAGAGTATTGGAATAACTGCAGAGCTCTCTGCTAAAACCTTTCAAGCTAGAAGAGGATGGTCATTGACTTTTAATCTCCTAAAACAAAATAACTTTCAACCCAGAATCCTGTACCCAGCTAAACTGAGTTTCATTTATGATGGAGAAATTAAATACTTTAACAACATTCACATGTTGAAGAAATTTTCTATAACTAAACGAGCTCTTCAAAATATTCTCTGACCTCTCCTTCATAAAGACAACCATAACCCTCCACCAGAAAAGTAAACCCACCCAGAAAATTTTGATCAAATTCCAACTTCCACAGTCACAAAAGGATTAAAAATGTCCGCCAGACCCTCGAAGGGCTTATCAATATTCTCAATTAATGTGAATGGTTTAATTTGTCCTCTAAAGAGGCACAGGTTGGCTGCCTGGATACAAAAACTCAAGCCAGATATTTGCTGCATACAAGTATCTCACCTTACATTAAAAGACAAATATACACTCAAGGTGAAGGGATGGTCATCTATACTCCAGGCAAATGGAAAGCAGAAAAAACCAGGCATTGCAATCCTTTTCACAGATGCAATAGGCTTTAAACCAACCAAGAGAAGGAAGGAGAAGGATGGACACTTCATATTTGTTAAAGGTAATACTCAGTATGATGAGATTTCAATTATTAATACTTATGCACCCAATGAGAATGCACCTCAATTTATAAGAGAAACTCTAACAGACATGAGCAACTTGATTTCCTCTAGTTCCATAGTAATTGGAGATTTTAACACCCCTTTAGCAGTGCTGCATAGATCCTCCAAAAAGAAGCTAAGCAAAGAAATCTTAGATTTAAACGTAACTATTTAACATCTGGACTTAACAGACATCTACAGAACATTTAATCCCAACAAAACTGAATACACATTCTTCTCATCAGCCCATGGAACATACTCCAAAATCGACCACATCCTGGGCCACAGCAAATTTTAAAAAATGAAAATTATCCCTTGCACCTTCTCAAATTTTAAAAAATGAAAATTATCCCTTGCACCTTCTCAGACCATCATGGAATAAATGTTGAACTCAATAACAATAGGAATCTGCATATCCATACAAGAACATGGAAGCTAAATAACCTTATGGTGAAAGATAGATGGGTTATAGATGAGATTAAGAAGGAAATCACCAAATTTTTGGAACAAAACAACAATGAAGACATGAATTATCAGAACCTCTGGGATACTGTAAAGGCAGTCCTAAGAAAGAATTTTATAGCACTGCAAGCCTTTCTCAAGAAAATGGAAACAGAGGAAGATAATAACTCAATGGGACATCTCAAGCAACAGGAGAAGAAAGAACATTCCAACCCCAAAACCAGCAGAAGAAAAGAAATAACCAAAATCAGAGCAGAATTAAAGGAAATTGAAAACAAAATATATATATATATACAACAGATCAATAAATCCAAAAGTTGTTTTTTTGAAAAGATCAATAAAATAGATAAACCTTTGGCCAACCTAACCAGGAAAAAAAGTAAAATCTCTAATTTCATCAATTAGAAATGGTAAAGATGAAATAACAAAGACCCCTCCGAAATTCAAAAAATCCTTAACAAATATTACAAGAACCTTTACACTCAGAAATATGAAAATCTGAAAGAAATTGACCAATACCACCTACCAAGACATAGCCAGAACGAAGTGGAAATGTTCAACAGGCCTATATAAAGCTCTAAAATAGCATCAACTATACAAAATCTCCCTAAAAAGAAAAGTTCAGGACCAGATGGCTTTACATCAGAATTCTACCAAACCTTTAAAGAAGAACTAGTAACTATATTAATAAACCTCTTCCAAAATATAGAAAAAGAAGGAATACTACCCAACATATTCTACAAAGCAAACATTACCTTGATCTCTAAACCAGGGAATGACCCAACAAGAAAAGAAAATTATAGACAAATATCACTAATGAATATTAATGTAAAAATACTCAATAAGATCCTAACAAATAGAATCCAACAATACATCAAAAAAATTATACACCATGATCAAGTGGGATTTATCCCAGGGTCTCAAGTAAATGTATAAATGTAATTCAGCACATAAACAAACTGAAAATTAAAGACCATATGATTCTCTCAATTGATGCAGAAAAAGCTTTTAATAATATCCAGCATCCCTTCATGATTAGAACACTTAAGAAAATTGGTATAGAAGGGACATTTCTTAAACTGATAGAGGCCATCTACAGCAAACCCACACCCAATATAGTACTGAATAGAGTTAAATTGATATCATTTCCACTTAGATCAAGAACCAGGCAAGGTTGCCCATTGTCTCCATTGCTCTTTAACATTGTAATAAAAGTTTTAGCCACTCCAATTAGGGAAGAAAGGCAATCAATGGTATCCACATAGGGTCAAAAAAGAGCAAACTTTCACTCTACGCAGATGATATGATCATATATCTGGAAAATACTCCAGATTCTACTACAAAACTTTTAGAAGTGATCAAGGAATACAGCAATGTCTAAGGCTACAAAATCAACATCCGTAAATCTGTAGCCTTTCTATATACCAATAATAGCCAAGCCGAAAAAACAGTCAAGGACTCTATTCCTTTCACAGTAGTGCCAAAGAAGATAAAATATTTGGGAGTTTATCTAACAAAGGATGTGAAAGATCTCTACAATGAGAATTATGAAACTTTAGAAAAATAAATAGCTGAAGATGTTAACAAATATACAAAACATACCATGCTCATGGCTGGGAAGAATCAACATTGTTAAAATGTCTATACTACCCAAAGCAATATATAATTTTAATGCAATTCCTAGCAAAGCTCAATTGTCATATTTTAAAGTGTTAAAAAAAATAGTACTTTGTTTTATATGGATCAGAAAAACCTCAAATAGCCAAAACATTACTCAGCAATAAAAACACAGCAGAAGGAATTATGCTACCAGACCTGAGACTATACTATAAATCAATAGTGATCAAAACAGCATGGTATTGGCACAAAACAGAAAAGTAGATGTCTGAAACAGAATAGAGAACCAAGAGAAGAATCCAGCTACTTACTGTTCTTTGATCTTTGACAAGCCAATTAAAAACATTCAGTAGGGAAAAGATTTCCTGTTAAACAAATGGTGCTGGGTGAACTGGTTGGAGATCTGTAAAAGACTGAAACTGGACCCACACCTTTTACCATTAACTAAGATAGATTCTCACTGGATAAAAGATTTAAACTTAAGACATTAAACTATAAAAATACTTGAAGAAATTGCAGGGAAAACTCTTGAAGGA
>CAUYPK010087130.1:0-57356 GCA_963574355.1 Loris lydekkerianus | reverse complement strand
GGAGAAAGATTTTAAGAAAAGCAGCCGGAAATTGACTGCACTCTTGTGTGTACCACACAACAAAGGACTAGTTATACACAAAGCATTAAGAAGACTCCATGGGCATTTTTTCATATGTCTGTAGGCCGTGCACCTGTCTTCTTCAGAGAAGTTTCTCTTCAAGTCCCTTGCCCAGCCTGCGATGGGATCACTTGTTCTTTTTTTGCTTATACGTTTGAGTTCTCTGTGGATTCTGGTTATTAAACCTTTGTCTGAGACATAACCTGCAAATATCTTCTCCCATCTTGAGGGCTGTCTGCTTGCTTTACTTACTGCATTCTTGGCTGTGCAGAAGCTTTTTAGTTTGATCAGGTCCCAGTAGTGTATTTTTGAAGCTGCTTCAATTGCTCAGGGGGGTCCTCCTCATAAAATACTTGCCAGAAAGACTATGTTAACCAGTGTGATGAAAATATGTCAAATGGTCTATAAAACCAGTGTATGGTGCCCCATGATCGCATTAATGTACATAGCTATGATTTAGTAACAATATATATAAAAAAAGGAAAGTTAAAGAAAATTAAAAAAAAAAAAAAAAAAGAAGACTCCATGGGGCTCCTCAACCCAAGTTAAAAGGTCTTATTTTAATCCTGTAATAGTGTATATTGACACCTTACCTCTTCAATAGGATTGAAATATTCACCTTTTATTCCAATTTACTTTATGAATGACAAGAACACAAAACAAACACACACACTGGCAGAATACTTCCCATGCGTCTGGCGCTATAGTGAGTTTATGGAGATGAATAAGACTCAGCCTTGCTCTCTTGTAACTCACGAGTGGAAATAATCATAAAAATTAATAACTATCACAGGGCCACGTTTCTTACCTGGGGTTGATTTTTGCATCCCTGCACCCCCTTCCAAGAGACATTTGTCAAGGTCCATTTTTCATTGTTGTGACAAGGGGAAGGTGGAGTTTCTTCTAGCATCTGGTGGGTGGAAGTCAAAACTGTGGTTGAACATCCTGGAGCTTGCAGCACAGTTTCCTACCACCGAGAATTATCTCATTGAAAATGACAGTAGTCTGGAGATTTACAAACCCTGTAATAGGGTAACAAGGTTGCACCAGAAATCAAAAAAGGCTGATGGCACAGATGGGGGGCTTAAATAACTCATCCAAGGATGGCAGGATTGGAAGCCTAAGGCCGGGCAGGTGAGACAAAGCCTTAACGCAGGCCTGTAGGCCATCCTTGGAATTCACAGAGCACTCGAGAGTTTTGGGTAAACATCCAGGGCACTTGCTTGCCTTTAACAGACATCTTTATCTCAACTGAACACATTCCAAGCTTTTAGATGGAGCTTCATTCCCTTACCCGGAATCAAAGCAGCTTGAAGGCCAGCTGTAACCTGTCAGCCCCCTCCCTCCTCCGCTTTACAGAGGTCCTGCCTTTGCAGGCCAAACTCACTCGTGTATTGATCGGCGATCCCATATGGACAGACGATTTTGTATGTCATTCCCATCTCCCCAAAATGTGCGAAGCCAAACAGTAACCCAACCATGGTGGGACCACTTGCGGGACTCAGAACCAACCTCTCTAAATTATTATTTATTTATTTATTTTGTAGTTTTTGGCTGGGGCTGGGTTTGTACCCGCCACCTCTGGCATATGGGGCCGGCGCCCTACCCCTTTGAGCCATAGGCGCTGCCCCCTCTCTAAATTCTTTTACAGAGTTTTGGGGTTCTTTTCCATTGAAAGCCAGGTATTGCCACATCCGTCAGTCCGAGAGCTTTTCCTTTTATACTTTGTCTTTTTCATTCACATTTTTGGATGGGATGGTGGTGGTGCTCATGGTCATTTCTGTACACTCCGAACTGGCATAAGGCAAAGTTAATATATTTTACACCGGCTCAAAGAGTAGGGCGCCGGCCCCATGTGCCAGAGGTAGTGGGTTCAAGCCCAGCCCCAGCCAAAAACTACAAAACAAGGAAAAAAAAAAAAAAAAAAGAGAGAGAGAGAGAAAAAGAAAAAAGAAATGCTTGTACTGAGGAAACAGGAGTTTTGGTTTGGTGTGGTTTGGTTTGGTTTTAAATCATTTAACTCATCTTCAACCCTTGCTATTTATCATGCCTCCACCCTAGTACCCCCAACTACCCCCAAAGTAGTTGATCTCTGTCAAAGATCTCACATACTTTGTTTATCCATGAAGGTTTTCTGCTGACTGTATCTAAAATGATGAACACCATGCATTGTTTTCCACGACTAACGTCAGTATTAGTATATGTCCCTTCTTGTGTGAGTATACTGGGCCTCACAAAAGCTGATCTTAGGTTTCCACAGTATAGACCAGCATCCATCCCCTGCCCCCCGATAGTGTCTTCATAAGCCATCATCCACACCATCATCATCATCATAAATACAGTATGTCCTAGAAAGTTTGGAAACTTGCAAGGAGTAACTTGTGGACAATGCTGACACTGAATGATACTGCAAGTGTGAATGAGCATCTGACCAGAAAGCACTGCAGAAGGAAGAGAGGTTTTAGCAGGCAGTGCCTGTGGCTCAAAGGGGTAGAGTGCCGGCCCCATATGCCGGAGGTGGTGGGTTCAAACCCAGCCCTGGCCAAAAACTGAAAAAAAGAAAAGAGAGAGAGAGAGAGGTTTTAGTTATTTTTATTTATTTATTTATTTTTTTAGAGACAGACTCTCACTATGTCACCCTCAGTAGAGTGCTATGGCATCACAGCTCACAGCATCCTCCAACTCCTGGGTTTAGGCGATTCTCTTGACTCAGCCTCCCGAATAGCTGGGACTATAGGCCCCTACCACAGTGCCCGGCTATTTTTTTTTTGTTGTTGCACTTTGGCTGGGGCTGGGTTTGAACCTACCACCCTCGGTATATGGGGCCAGTGCCCTACTCACTGAGCCATAGGTGCCACCCATTTAGTTATTTTTTTAAGACTTTTATTTATTTGCTTGTTGTTGTTGTTGTTGCAGTTTGGCCAGGGCCGGGTTCGAACCCACCACCCTCAGTATGTGGGGCCAGCACCCTATTCACTGAGCCTCAGGTGCTGCTGAGGTTTTAGTTCTTTTCCTACAGTTTATCTGTCTGTCCCAGGTAATGTTTGTTTCCCTTTGATGTGTTATTTTCCTCACAAGCAGTGTTTTAATGCCTCCATATGCCCATAGACTGACTACAAAGTAGAGGCTCGGTCACCTTCCATGCCACGGTTGACTCTACTCTCTTGTCTTTCCCAGAAGGGCCTTGGCTGCTCTCTTGAGATGTGAGATTTAGAGTCTCAGAGGTGGCATGGTGTGGTGTGTAGGAGGGGGGGATATGCTAGCTTTATAAGACTCAGAGTTCAAACCCCAGGGACGTGTACGTTAGCAACGTGAGCTCTGTCAATTCACATCACCCTCACTGAACCCCGTCATTGACTTGTATTCCCTTTCTTTCCTTTCTGCTTTCTGGACAAGGCCTCACTCTGTTTCACAGGCTACAGTGCTGTGGCATCACCATAGCTCCCTGCAACCTCAAACCCCTGGCCTCGAGAGGTCCTCTCGTGACCAAAGGAAGAGAGTTTGTCCACCCGTCACTGTTGGCCAGATGCAGAGATGGGGATAAAAAAGAAAAAAAAAAAAAAAAAAAAAGGATGCCAGGGTTGGTCAAGGAAACCTTAATTGAGGAGTTGAGCTTTGAGCTGGGTCTTAAAGGAAATTAGGAGTTTTCTAAGTAGAGATGGTGGGTCCTGTAGGAATAAGCTTCTTAAACGGTTAGGACCCAGGGCATTAATTTCCTGCTCTGTACCCCAAGGATACTGAGGTCTACAGGGAAATGGGAAATAGGAAGCAATCAGACTGAAGCTAAGGATCTTTTTGAAGCCTTTGAATACTTTGTTTGAAATCTGCTGTGTGCAGGAATGTTATGTGAAATTATTACAGGGTGTGTTATTACTCTGTGTCTACACAGAATGATAATGTACCTACCATGTTTGGACAGCTACTCCATGCCCATACAGGGGGGTGAACTGGCCAGCCCTCTCACACCTGGGGACACAGCTAGATTGTCCATCTCAGTTGCATTTGCAGTAACATGGAGGCTTGTAGCTGGGTGCAATCGTGGATTACAGGTGAATGGGAGTGCTCTACCTCCCGGCCTTGCTCATAAAAGCCTCCAACGTGTGGTCCTTCCTCTCTTTCCACATCTACACGAGGAGAGGAAAGAAGTGTCAAAGACTGAAGCAAGCTCGTCACTGAATCACATGAAAGGTCATGCCCTCGACATTCATTGAGAATAGACTAAATTCCTATGGTATTAAGCCACTGGGATTTCATCCTTTCATTCTGTTACAGTGGAAAGTGCTATCATACTTAATCTAGAGAGTGCTTGGTAGTTTAGCCAAATTATCCCTAATCTGTTTGATAACCTTGTAATACAGATGCCATTCTTTATATTTTTAACATAAATAAGGGCTTAAAGTATTTAAGCAACATAAGCTAATAAGTGGAATGAACCTGGAATCAAACACATTCTTTTTCCAGTATCCTTAAATCTGTGTTCTCTCTTTCTCTAAAAACTTGTTTTGAATGACTCTTGATAATATTTTGGAGGGAAATATTCTACATAGAGATTTGCATCCTCATCTACTTCTTCTGGCTTGAGTGGGGTGAGTCTCTTCATTTTATTTTTTTATTTTTTATTTTTTATTTTTTGCAGTTTTTGGCTGGGGCTGGGTTTGAACCCACCACCTCTGGCATATGGGGGTGGTGCCCTACTCTGTTGAGCCACAGGCGCTGCCCAGGGGCAGGGTATCTTTTATCCTAAATTCCCATACCTGGTTTAGTATACCAATACAACTTTACAACTTTTTCATCATCTAAAATTTTAGACGTACTGCAAGAGGCAATGATTGGTGCACAGAAACTGCCCCTGTGAAAGTGGCGCATTGCTTGTCAGACACTCGAGAGATGGATGAAAAGAAGACCTTCACACGTGTGGTTGCTTGTCATTTTCCTTATTATTCTTTCCTCCAATGAACCAACAAAGTACATGAAGCAGAGGGCCGTTTTGCCTCTCTCAGCTGCTGCGAGCCACATTTCACTTCCCAGACAGAGAGCTTATTGGTCCCCAAGGCTGCTGGAGGGGGAAACTGCCAGTAGCCAGACAGAGTCGTTAAGGAAAATGAGTGTTTACATGTATATGGAAGCTCTGGGACCTCTAGAAGTTCCACTGTGGATAGGAATGAGGTGAAAACTTGAAGGGGCTGCACGAACATCTTTTATAGGGCACTGGTGAAAAACAAGAGGCAGACAAATGTGGCTGGACCTCAGAGTGTGAGATGGGAAGCTGGAAAGTCACTGTAGTGGCCCTGGGTTATCACCCTGTCCTGCATCTCACTGGAAATACACTTCTCCTCTATCCTTACTCTTTGAAATGAAGTTGGGGCTGAGCACAACCTATTACTAATATTTCTAGGTCTGATCTGGATGGACTAGACTTGGCCCAGCAGTTCATTTTGTCCCCATCACCCCCTACTACCTGTAGCCACAGGGACTGTTACAGGAATGAGAGTCTTTCCTAGGTGGTACCAATAGGAGTAATCTCTAGGCTGTTGTTTCTGCTTTCGTGGGAAATCTACAAGAATAGCAAATTTGAAGGAGGTGTCAGGATTATAAGTTTACTTTTTAATTTATTAATGGTGCCTTTGTCATATACATATCCAGGTTTCAGGTAGGCAGGTGGAAAGTTGAGTCTGGGTTCAGAGAAGAGCTCTCAAGTCATCAGAGCATTGGAGGTAATTAAATTCATGGACATACAGGAGATCACACAGTAAAAGACCAAGAGGAAGCAGAGAAGAGGGGCTGGGCCTAGGCCTCGAATGACTTTGATAATCAATGGTGAGACAGAAAAGAATGGTTCTTTGGCTTCTGAGTTTATGGGGTTTTTTTCTGCCTACTTTACTTAGTGCCCAGTTTACTCTTGATCAGAGCTTCTTCCTTGGGTGAAGTGTCTTACACAAAAATGATAAAACCTACACAAATTAATTTTCAGCTCTAAACAGTCTTTTTTTTTTTTTTCAGTTTAGTATGTGTAGAGGTACTCGGGGACCTCAGCCTGGGATGTTGGTCAACCAGGCGGGTGGCGGTCAACTAGGGATACAGCGCTGGAAAAGCAAGAGACTTTTGCACAAACATAATGCATAAAAGCCTGAGAGCCTGCGGAGGCAACCCTAGTCTTTGGTGCCTGCTGTTCTCAAGATAGCACAGCCATGGTCCTGCTCCTCAAGATTCTTTTACTGAGTACAGCTACAGAGAAAATGTGCAAGAATGCATAGCAGTTAGAGATAAAAGAAAGGGGAGCACAAGGCCCTCAGGAAGGTTGGATAAACAGAAACATAGAGGAATGGAACATCTAAAGTGGCCAGATAATGTATACAGGGAGAAGAAAACGGGGAAAACAAGTTTCATCCCTTTGAGCTATCTTAATTTCCCTAACTTAAATACTGATCAATAATCTAAAGATCTCAGCCTGCCTGTACCACTGAATCCCCACGCAGGGACAGTCATGTAGACATTCCCCTGAGTTGGAAGGCCCTTGGGGAATTCTGCCAGCCTGCCTCCCGTAAGTATGAGGGTACAGATGATCAGGGTTTCATATTCTATCAAATCTATTCCTACCCAATAAGGAAAAAAAAAAAAAAAAAAAAAAAGAAAAGAAAGAAAAATTCTCTGTTTCCCTTCTGGATTTTTCAAGTACTTTTCTTCCACAGAAAACTACTTGCTGCTGGGGTCCCTTTTCTAAGGTGGACAAGTAATGTCTTTTTATTGGTTGTCAGATTCAGCATGCAAAAATAAATAAGTATATAAAAGTCAATAGCCTTCTCCCCCCTGAAAAAAAGAAAGGGAAGAATGGGTTTGGAAATGAAGTGAGAGAAAGGGAAATCAAGGAGGCCATCATGTCAACCAAGGCAGAAGGAAAGTGTTGGAGGGTATGTGGCCTACAATGCTGACTGCTATTGTCAAGTTCAGTATGAAGTGCTTTGACACTGAGCAACATGCAGGTCATTGGTGCATTTGGGGGGTGTTCCCTTAAGTAGTCAGATCAGAGCAAAAGCCAGTGGAGTGGGTGGAGGAGTGAGTGAGGAGGGATAGAGTAGGCATGAGTCACCATAAGCCTCCTCTCCAAGCCAGTGAGCCTCTCACATGCAAAATGGAATCAGCAGCAACAAGAAACTTGCTCGAGCCATTGAGATTTCAGCTTACATTTGCCTAGATTGCTCCGAATCCAGAGCATTAAGCTTAGTTTGTTTTTTTCTTTTATTTTGTCCATGGATCAGTTCTGTTCCACCAACACTTACTGAGTGTGTGTCTTATGCTAGGCCCTGGGTCTTAGAGAGAACAGAGCTTGGTTCTTGGCAATGAGGAACTATCTATATGAGGAAAAATACTTGCAAAGAGAGCATCCTAATCCAACAGGGTGATGCTACACTGAGGTGCAGAGGGGGAGTCCCATGGGGAACAGCGAAGGCCCCAGGAAGAGACAGCAGCTGAACCTCTCTAGAAATCTGTTCCCTATACAAAGCCAATCTGTAAAAAATGGATGTCAACACAATTAGCCTTTGTGCACCCAATGGAATAAATGTGCAAAACATTGGAAGCCTGTCTCTCTGGCCTCCAGCATTGCCCTACTACCACTAGTTGGCTCTTCTTCACTGAGAAAGGCAGAGGCAGAGCAGTGAAGTGTGTGCAGAAAAGAATCTCTCCTAGACGGCTTATCTCCACGGGGCCTCACAACAAAATATACCAGCTCCACAGGGAACCCCTGACAGATGGGAACCTACTTAACAAGCCGTGGTAAATTGAACACGTTGGCTCCAAGAGGGACAGCACAGTCACGAAAATCTATTCTCAGAGATGTGGGTGTCGGTGAGTCCCAGTGACCCACATTCAGAAATATTTGTCTATTAATTAGGACAGGTGGCTTCTTCCCTGAGGGCTTTGCCTAGCAACAGTAACCAAGAGCATCGGCAACTTCAGCCCTGGAAAGGAACTTCAAGTGTGAGAAATTGGAGTGGCGTGTGCAGGAGCAAGAGAGGACTCTGCTATTATGCCCAGTGCTGAATTTGTGCCCCAGTTTTCCCCTCAATGACACCAGTAGTTTCTGAGAGTTCAAGAAGTCCCCCAAACAAAGCCACTTTCCTTTCACTGTCCTAAAGCTTCATGTGGCCTTTTCAAGCTGTCATATGACTGCCAAAGATGGATAGTTCCAAACTGGATATTAATCAATGTTTGACAGTTATTGCAGGAAGGTTGAGACATGGAAAAAGAACAATGGAGCCTTTAATATATACTCTTGGTTTGCCTTTTGTCTTTTTCAATTCATTCATTCGTGGAACAAATGTTTATCTAGCATTTTTTCAATGTTGGGGTCTAATATTGATCAAAATAGAGTATCTGCCTTCAAAAACTCAAAATCTCTGGGAAGAGATCAATAAAGTATTTCAATGCAGTGAGATAATTGCCACAATAGGTACAGAGCATCCTAGGAAGAGTTAGGCTGCCCCGTTGTCAAGGGGTCATAGAAAGCTGGGGGGAGGTATAAGAAAACTTAAGATTTATCTTAAGGAAAAAGCAAAGGATGGTGTTCCCTGAAGAGCTGCAGGATGTATCAAGTCCAAGAGCACAGGCAGAGCCCAGTTGAGGGACTACTGCACTGTGGCTTGGCACAGAGAGGGCTGGGGTCTGTATAGGAAACGAGGTGGTGAAGAGAGAGGGTGGGAGCTAGGAAGCAGCTCTGCCAGGAAGGATCTCAACTGCCAGGGTGACAATTAGGATGCTGCCCTTTAGGTGGCAGTAGAAAAGGCTTAACTAGAACGGAGACATGTTCAAATGTTTGTACTTTGCAATATACATTGATGCATTCATATTAAAAAAGTACTCATTAATCACCTTTTATATGCCACATATCACACTGGGACCACAGTGTTCAAAGCAGGCATGATCCGTGTCCCTGCAGAATTTATAAGACAGACATTAAACAAGTGATTTGAAGGGTCTTCTTAACAGAACCTGAGTGAAAGAGGCTAGAGACAGGAAGAGATCTTGGTGGTAAACCAGAAAGATGAGGGTAGCTCAATCCAAGGCAGAAATCAGAATCAGGAAGAGTAAATTAATTCTAAACATGGTGGAGAGTTAGAGGCTGAAGGGCACTATGATTGAATATATGAAGAAGAATGAAGAAGGTAGTTGGGGTCTTCTGGTGACCATTAATGTTCTCTTGATGAGATAACATGATTGGGCTCAGTCTGCTCTTGCAAATCTTTTGGTGCATCTTAGAATTAAATGCTGTGATGGTCCAAGATGACATAGAAATTCAAGGCTGCAATGCTATCTGAAGAGAGCTGTCAATATCTCATACTGGCAGCTGAAGATCACTCGGCACAGCTAGTTTCTGGGTGGCTGACATGAAAATGGCTTAGTACAGGTTAAGATTCAAAAGTCTATTTAAAATTTTATACCAATACCTTTTCTTATGCCAGGGATACAACAGTGGCAGATTCTTCTTACATTTTTAACTCATGCCAGAAGAACTTTTCTAAGATATTACTATATGTTATATTGAAATTATTTAAAATTTTAATTATGAACATCTAAAACACATGAAAACGTAACAGAAAATAATATAATTAACACCTATGTGTCCATCAATCGCTAATATTAGGTAAAGTTAACTTTGCCTCATATTTGCTTCAGATCACTTTTTTAAACAGATAAAATATGAACAAATCATCATTGATTTCTATTCATCATCTGTAACATCTCAGAAAAAAATCACTGTAAAATTTTCTGCACTTTTCCTGGACATGTATGTGTCTATAAACAACATATAGTTTATTTTAAAATCTTGCCTAAATTGTATCATGCAATTTGGTCTCTAATCATTGCTCAATAAGTATTGATCACTTTTCAGTTGCTCTTCTTCACTCAACATAGTATGAATGAACTGAATCTTGGTAAATATAGATTCAGTTAATTCATGCTGATCACTGTATCTCTCCCATTGCATGAATGACCACCATTTATAGATCCGTATTCTTTACTGAGAGTAACTTCACCTTGCATAAACATTTCTCTGTCTTAGCAATTTTAGCAATGTAGCCAGAGTTTCCAGGCTGTGTCCTCATCAAAACTTGGCAATATTCATGTGGTTACTTTTTTATATCTGAAAATGAAATGTCATTATTTTTCATCATCTCCATTTTTCTGATTATTAGTAAGGTTGAGCTTCCCTCTCCCTCACATTTTGTTAGTCATTTGGGTTTCTTCCTTTATGACTCATTTAACATACTTTGTCTATTTTAATATTTGTTTCATTTTCTATTACAGTCTTTTTTCTTAAGTTCACTCTATCACTCTGTCCCTTCGTTTTTCCAGAGGTTGTAATGTTTTTAACCAGCTTATGACTTGTCTTTTCATTTTAATGTTATTTTTCCCTTTTGATCTCCATTTTTGATTGTTTTATTCTTTGTTTGTTTTACTTAATATGTGTTGAAATTTGTGTCTGAGTTTTGTCCTTTAGGTGTGATGTGTTCTTTTCGTCCTCTTTAAGAGATTGTTGCCTGTTGCCCAACCCAGCGAAATAAAGTTTTCTTTTTTCTACATTTTCTTCTAAAAGCTTCAGAGGATTGCTTCTTAAATGTAGATATTTAATCTACCTGGAATTTATTTTAGCATATAGGCAGAGGTAGGGTTCTGATATTGGTGTTTTGTCTTACGACAGCCGATTAATAGCCTCAGCATCATCTTGGAAGCCTCGCAGAGCTACCTTAGCCTGTGCTGAATGCTCATATTCCATTCCATACTCTGTTCCCTTGGTTTATTTTCAGTTCCTGCACTCGTACTATGTATATTAAAATACTAACATTTTGATTAATATTGATAATGGTTTATACATGAAATATGCTTATATATTACATACTTACATTAAAATAAAATATTTCTAATATCAGTCAATATTCCTTCCCCTGTGCCTCTTCCTTCATCCTTGTTACAGTTGCCTCTTCCATTTACTTATTTCTCTTTTTAAGATCATCTCAGTCATTATTCAGTTTTCAGTTTCTGCAGGACTTTTTGAATCGGCTTGTCAAGGGTCATGAAAAATGCTTTTGGAATTTGATTACAATTACATTGAATTCGCAGATTTATTTTGGGAGAATTGGGGTCTTTATGATATTATAATTACCATGCATATAGATATATGTGTTTTTGTTTATAGGATTTCATTTTAGTCTTTCCATAAAAATCTTATATTCAGGCTATATAAGTTTTGTGCATTAAAAATTGAATTTGAAATACGTTTCATCATGCAAATAATTGCCCATGTGTATTTGACAACTGTGCTACCTCTTCTCTGTTCTTTTTCCTTTTAATTTTTATTGAAGTATAACACACGAAAAGATAAATGAGCAAATAATAATGGTAAAAATACAAAGGCATCATGATAGAGAAATGCCACCCCAAAGAAATTTATAAAGGATAAACTTGAAAGTGAATAGTATGCTTCTATGAGAGGTTCCCCTTTGTCTCATTACCTTTCCTAGGAGTCTTTCACTATTCTTATTATCAAACATCATAGAATAGTTTGTCTTTTAAGAAATGTTATGTGAATACAGTGTTTGCCCCTTCCACCATGAGAGAATGCAGGAAGAAGCCACCATCTGTGCATTAGGACACACGGTCTCACCAGACTCAGCATCTGCTAGTGCCTTGATCTTTAACTTCCCAATAAATAACTTTTATTATTTATAAGCCGCCTAGTTTGTGAGTTTTTGTTAGAGTAGCCCAAGTACATTAATATAATATTCTATTATGTGAATACCATTTAACCATTAAATTCCTTTATCTACTGAACCCTCAATGGCCATTTGGGTTATTTCTAGTAGGGGATTATTAAAAATTGCTGTACCCAACTTTTGATGAAAATATGTATGCGGGTATTTGGGCAGAAATGTAGGTGTGGGATTAGTGAATCGTAGCATATGCATAGACTCAACTTATAGTAGATACTGTCCAAGAGCTTTTTAGCACTATATGGAGAATTCTGATGTGCCACATAACCAACTATTGGTATTGTTTTTTTCTTTTACACTTATTTATTGTAATGGAAAGAGTAGTGAGAATTCATTTTGTTTTAATTTGCATTTTTTCAGATGACTAATAAAATACTGCATTTCATCATATATTGTATAGCCAGAGGGATATCCTCTTTTGTAAAGAGGCCTTTTAAATTTTTCTTCCTTGTTCCATTGAGCTGGTTGTGTATTTTCTGATTAGAGAAGTAAGTGTTTGAACACACACACATACACACTATACTTTTCACTCTCTTACCAGTTTTGTGATGAGAAGGTGCTATGAATCTAATCATGATAACTTATGTCCCCTTTATGGCTAGTGTTATTTGTTTCATTTAAGAAATCGTTGCCTACTAGAAGGTCATGAAGCTATTCCCGTGTGTTCTTTTTTTTTTTTTTTTAATTATTAAATCATAGCTGGGTACATTAATGCAATCATAGGCTACAATGTGCTGGTTTCATATACAATTTGAAATATTTTCATCTAACTGGTTAACAATAACCTTCATGATATTTTCTTAGTTATGACTTAATAAAAAAATTATTGGTTAAAAAAATAAAATCCTTCTTAGGGTAAAAAAAGAAAAAAAAATAAAGTGAAAATTTAAAAAAGGGGGGGGAACCACACCTATGGGTGTGTCTTTTTTTTTTTCTAATTGTTATTTTTACTTTATTTTTTTTTTTTACCCTGAGAAGGACTTAATTTTCATTTTGTTACCAATGATTTTTTTTATTATGACATATACACATAGAACATGAATACATTTATGCATATGTAGGATACAATGTGTTTTTTTTTTTATACAATCTGATGTGCTTACATCAAACCAATCAACATAGCTGTCCTGTGTGTCCCTAAACTTTTATTGCCTTACCTTTCACATTAAAATTTATTATATAATTCTAGTTATTTTTATATATCCTGTGATGTAGGGAATAAGATGTATTCTCTTCTCATTGACACCCATAATAGCATTTACTGAAAAGACCATCCTTGCCCCAACTGCAATATCATATAGTTTTGTTATAATCATAAATCATTTCTGTAGTCTGTTCGGCTCCACTGACCTATGCTTCTATAATCAGGCCAGTATCGCACCGTGTCATTTAACATGATTCTATCATAGGACTTGATTGACACCTTGCTCAATCCATCCTTCACTTTGGTTGTTCTTACAGATTACTTTGCCTGTTCTTGACCATTTCCATTTTCATGGAAAAAGTTTGATTCAACTTTTTAATTTTTTTTTTTTATTATAGATAAAAATATGCACCATAGATGTGGCCCGACCCATTACTCTCCCTCCACCCACACCTCCACCCTCCCTTCCCCTTCCTTGGTCCTTTTAAGCATCCTCCAAAGTACATTCTGGATGTTTGGTGAAATTCTATCAAACCAACAGATTAATTTAGGGGAAGATTTGCAACTTAATAACATGAAATCTTCTAGTCTATGAAAATAGGCTAACCTTCTGTTAAATTGGTTCTTTTTTAACTTCTTTTAATGATTTTTTGAATTGCTCACTTTACAAGTCTTAATAGCTTTCTTTATAAAATTTTATTTATACGTACATATTTGGCATTTTCTGATATTACTGTAAATTGTATCTTTTAAAAACATTTATATTTGCTTTTTCTGTATTATGTTTCATGCCTCTTTTTAATAACATAGAGAAGATTTTTTCCAAGCTAGCAATTTATACCATTACCTGACATGTTTAGTATATTTATATTACTGATAAAAGTATATAAATTTATTTTCTCTCACCTCATTTTAATTTTTCTACTTCTCATGTTTTACCTTTAATTTATCTCCATATTTTCTGCTTTCCATAATACTAATCAATTTTATTTATTCCCGTTTTCCTCTCTATTGTTTTGGAAAAATGTACATTACGCTTCTGTTCTGTGGGCAAGTTTCTCCTGATTCATGGTCCTTCCCTCTCAATGACAGTTTTACACTTGCTACATCTCTTGGCTTTGAGGCACTGTCACAGATCTTGTGCCTTTTTAAACTACAAAAATTCTGAGTCAAAAGTTATTATCTGACAATCCCAGTCATTCCTACCTGGAAATAATAAAAATTATATTCATTTGTTAATTCTGTATTATGTCTCATATCTCTTTTAAATAACGTAGGGCCTTGACTCATTTCAAAATGGTTATTTGTTTTGTAATTTGAGCATCATTGGACAGCACCTTTTATGTGGCATTAGACAATACTACATTCTCAATGTAAAGTTCGAGTCACCTGGTGATTCTACACTAACCAACTGGTAGATATGAACTTTTATTCCAAGATATGCATTTCCCCCCACTATGGAATAGGATTTTACTGCTTTCCATTTTTAAAATATATTTTAAATGCTATGTAATCTGCTTTTTGTTTTTGATCTTGCTTGGGGAACTATATCTTATTTCAGTGTGGGTGTTTGAAAGATACCAGAAGACTGGCAGCTGGAAACAGAATTGTGAGTGAAACTAATCTTGGTTCACACTCCAACAATTGCATGAATCTTTGCTTCAAGTTGACATTACAGTTTGAGTATACCGATCAAATTCAGAATTGATCAAGGTGGGGATATGTGGCAATGGAAAAAAAAAGCAAAACCCACATAAACCTCTAGGAAGCCAACATTTTTACCATGTTGAGATTCACTAGACCATTGCCTCACAGTGATAAAACAAACATTTTCTTCTCCTGAAGGCCAGAAGCTTTAGTTCATTAGTTTTAAGAATTAAAGACGGTGGAACCATCTTTGCTTAGTTTGACAAGCCCCAAAGCTAACTACTTTCTATGTCAACTTTTGATTGAGGGGAAATTAGTTTTAACTTGCAGTAACCAATTTTTTTTGGCCATTTACCCCTGGTTTCTTTTCAGTGATGCTCCATCTCTCCAATGATACGTATAATTACTTAAAAGTCTGAGAAAAACAGCTGGATCCCAGGGGAATCTTTATCCATGAAATTGCTTTGTTCCTTCCAAATCGCTTATGCTTTCCAGTTGTTATAAGTTCTTCCACAAAATGAAATTGCTATTTTAATAGTTACCCCCTGCCTCTCATTCTCCAACTGCTACCTTTCTCTTCTTATTAATCCATTTGGATGCAAGAATCTTCTTCACTGAGTCCTCTGACTGTTCTGTTCCTCTGTTCTGTTTTCTTTCTCCTTGTCTACTCATGGCATGCACCTGTTCTGAAATTCATGCTGGTCAGCTACTCCAGAACTTTCTAATATCTGGAGCGCTTTAGAAAGAATACTTGTTATTTGAAGCACACTTTTCCATTTATTTTTACCTTTTGGTTCTCTCTTGGAGTAGAAATAGTCTTTCTTTCACAGCATGATATCAGGAAGAATGTGGTCTGTCCGCAGGAGAGCATCTTCCAACTATGGCAGCCTGGTCCTGTCTCCAAGGGGCAGGACTCCCTGCCATAACCTCTCTTAGGACCTCTGTATTAAAATTACAATTAGAGGACGTTCTATAGGGCTTTAACCCACTATTCTAAGAAAATTGAACTCCTGGTTTACAGTGTTGGAATAGAGGTAAAAAAAAATGTGGGTTTTGGGGTCAGAGTGATATGAGATTAAATCCTGGGCCTATTGTTTACTTACTGTGCAACTTTGCATAATGTCTTAACTTCAGTTCCCCATCTGCAATATGTGAGTAATAATAATACTTGTCATAAAGAAGCGTTGTTAATTTTAAATGAGATAACTTATATAAAGCGTTTAGGACAGAGCTGGCACATCATAAACTCCTAATGCAATGTTAAATATTAATAATGACATTAATAATATTGGAGCATAGATAGTACTGTTTCCCACAGAGGCAACCTACTGATGGAATTCAGGAAAAATACAGCCAGAAAGTTAATTTGCTTTGTGAACTGGTCGGCTGAAAACAGGAGATGTGGTTATGCAAATTCCAGAAATAATAGCTACCATTTGTTTCAGCTTGCCAGAGCATATTCACTGCCCCACTGGTTTTTAGATTTTACTGTGAATAAAAATCCCTGGATGGCTTGTTACAAATGCAGGGTTCATCCTTAGAAATGTTAGTTTCTTTCCCCCAGAGTTTAGGATTCTGCCCTTTAGGAAATACCCCAGGTGTTTCCACTGACTGTACAGTAAAGACGTTAGACCGGGTTTAGATTCAGGTTGATTCTAGTGCTCAACAAAGCTGCTTTCCTTATATAGGTAGTACTTTCTGAGCACAATTCAAAGGTAACTATAGCCCTTTATTAATTACTCATAAAGTCCGGTTATGTGCTGCCTGGACCTACAGAATTCTCTGTAATATGATAAGTCTTCAGTGGATTTAGTCTGAATTTCTTCAAGGCTTTAAGATCTTATAAAGCCTGGCATCGTTGGAAAAGGTTCTTCTTGTACTAGCTTTGTGTCTTTTCTGTAAATTGAAAATTATTCCAAATGAGAAGATTATGGCAAACATTTAACTTGTCAGTTCTTCTTACTTTCTTTTCCTTTCCGACAACACCCACAATTACAAATAATAGTAATAATTCTCATCCCATCTTAAGAGGAAGGCTATGCTTTTTTAGGCAAGATCCTGGGACGCACATGAACTGGTGTCATGCCAGGAGAAACCTCACTTCCTTTGAGAACTTTTTATCTCTGAGGTTAAGGAGGATGAGGAAAAAGGAAAACCAGGGCGCAGCTGCAGGGACGTGCACCCAGGTTGCTCATAGTAAGGGGGTTAGGTGGCAGGGTAAAAGGTGGAGGCGGAGAATTAGGAAGAAGCATGGTCCACGTGAGTGTTTGGAAAACTGGCTGACTGTAAGAATCCCTTAGGAAGTTTGCTAACTCAATAGGCCAGGGGTGAGGCACAGAAATACGTATATTTTAAAGGGTCAGTAGTGGGAATGATGACCAGTCAAGCTTGGGAACCACAGATATCAGTTAAAAATCACAAGTCAGGAGAAAATCGCAGGGAAAATATGCAGGTAATTGGGCCCCCAGAGAACGGTGTTAGAGGGCAACCACACAGCCAGGGAGCTCTTGCCAAACCAGTGCAGAGGTAGGAGCTGGTGTCTTGTTACAGAAACTCAGCAGAGTCAGAACTCGACCAGAGGCAAATGCTAACTATGACTGGAGATGGGAAATGATACGGTGTTCTACGTTTCCACTGATGCCTCAGAACACAGGAGTGTACAAACACCACCGTGTAAATCAGTTGTGAAGGGGTCTGGCTTCTTTTCAAAGACTTTGTGCTTTGCCTGAATTTTCTTGAAAGTCTATTATCAGCTCTTCCAGGACTTACCATTTGTGATGGAACCTTGGCTTTGACAGTTCATGGCTGCCGGGGGGGGGGGGGGGGGGGTCTGAGTCACAGAAAGAGAATATGGCAGGATATGGCTAGTGCTGTGGTTAACAGGTACAAAGGGTCCCGGTACAATTATTTTTAACAACACATATAGAGCATATACAGTGTATAGAAAATATAAAGGACACACAAATACTGACAAAATTAAATAATAAAATATCAAAAATAAAATGAAAAGATAACCTTTCTTTATTTTTGTCATAGTGCACCTTTCTCTTTGTAAACTCAAATAACTTACTATTCTGAATTTAGCTTTTACCATTTCAAGAACTGTCTGTGCCTTTCCTACTTCTGTGTGTATCCATAAATTTTACATAGATGATTTTTACCATGTTCTAACTTTTGTGTAATTGTCATCATACCTGACGGATTCTTCGGGGTTTTTTAAATTTCATTGTATGTCCTTGAGACTGATGCGTGTTGACACACATGTATCTAGCCCTTCAGCGGTCCCGTAGACACACGGCATAATTTATCCATTTGTCATTAGACATTCTGAGAGTAATAATACTAGCCATAAAGAAGTGTATGTGCATCTTCTAAACATTGCCCAACTGGTCTCCACATGGCTTCACCATTTACACTCCCGCCCACAGCGTATGCAACTTCTCAGTGCCCCACCCGTTTGTCAATCCTTCTTGTTCTTTTCCTCTTCCAAATATGTTGTTTCATTGTGCTTTTTGATATTTGTTTTGATTGTATGTATTTAAGGTATATGACATAAGGGTTAGATATAGGTATACATAGTGAAACATCTACGACGTCTAATTGACATGTTCAGTACTCTCTATAGCTACCTGTGAGGGTTTTTTTTAATATATAATAAGAGCACCTAAAATCTACTCTCTTAGCACATTTTTAGTATACAATACAGTATTATTAATTATAGTCCTCTTGCGGTACATTGTATCTCTAAATGATTTTTCCCACCTTACTGCACATTTGTGGGAATGAAAAATTAATCTAATTAACTTGTGTATCCTCATTTCTTTACCCTTTCCCACACCTGTTAACAATGACTCTCTCTGTTTCTGTATATTCAACTTTTTAAAAAATTTCCCACATGTAACTGAGAGGATAGAGTATTTTTATTTATTTCTGGGCCTGGCTCATATCTCTTCGTGTACTGTCCGTTAGGTTCGTCCACCATGTCACAAACGTCAGGACCTCCTTTCTAAATGCTGGGTAGTATTTCGTTGTGTGCACATCTGTGCTTGGTTTCTTTACCCACTCATCGATGATGGACACTAAGGTGGTTTCAGTGCTACAGTGAGCTTGGGAGTTCATATATTTCTTTTCTTTTTTTTTTTTTTTACAATTTTTGGCCAGGGCTGGTTTGAACCTGCCACTTCCAGTATATGGGGCTGGCGCCCTACTCCTTTGAGCCACAGCGCCGCCCCAGAGTTCAGATATTTTTAAGAGGTTCTGATTTCATTTCTTGTGGATCTATATCCAGCAGAGGGATTGCTGAGTCATTTGGTGAGTTTGCATCTTTTCCATTAACTGCTGAGGTTGGGTTGCTGGGGTTTCTTCTTCCAAGAATCTTTTTTGTCAATATTTTAAGCCTATTGTTTTCTACTTTGAAATTTTAATTCTTTTCAAAATGTTGATTTCAAGGGGTTCTTTATATATTCTGGACATAGATTATTCCTGTTTAATTGCACTGGAAATATGCTTCCTTAAACTCTGGTGTATGTTTTAGGGGCTGCCTTCTTAAAGGTAAAGTAAGAGAACAAAGAAGTTTGCATCACATTTTTAGAAAATAGAAGGATAGGGAAATGGGAAACACTGACCAGCTGTTAAACCAGAGTGAAAATAATAGGATCTGGAAATTGTGTAGTCTGAGACAGTGTTTCTGCTCAGTGCTGACAAGAAGCCAAGGTCTTGGAAGGACTTAGATGCTTCTTTTTACCTCTTCTTTAGGAGCTTGGGTGTTCCTATTACCTTACTGTAATACTAGCACCCTGGGAGGCCGAGACAGGTGGATCCCCTGAGCTCAGGAGTTTGAGACCAACCTGAGCAAGAGCAAGACCCTGTCTCTAAAAAAAAAAACAAAACATTAAGCTCAGGAGTTTGAGACAAGCCTAAGCAAAAGTGAGACCCAGTCTCTAAAAAAAAAAAAATGGCCAGGTGTTGTGGTGGGCACCTGTGGTTCCAACTGCTTGGGAGGCAGAGGCAGGAGGATCGCTTGAGCCCAGGAGTTTGAGGTTGCTGTGAGCTATGATACCACTGCACTCTATTAGGGGTACAGAGTAAGACTCTGCCTCAAAAAAAAAGAACTATAAAATGAGGAAGAAATAGTTTCATTGCTATTTTATTTCCCAAACATTAGGTGAGCACATATTATATGCCAGGCTATGTACCAACTTGCCAGTGTTAGCACATCATGATGATGACAGGAATTGACCTTCAAGAGCTTTCAGGATTGTGAAAAGCCCCTTCTTTAAAGAAATCACTTTAAGACTAAGTGAAATGAGCTTCCACAGAGCAAAGCCTGGGATAATATTGGAGTGATTGATTTCTTTGTTTGTGAAATTTTAACTGAGCATCTGCTCTGGGGACTAGAGAAGCAAGACCTCCTGGAGCACATATTTTAAAGGTGTGAGAGGTTCATAAATGATCAGTAAATAAATACACAGAATCACTGCCACGAATAAGTAATCATTAAGTAAATGCACAAATTCATAGGCAAGATAATTCATACCATGACAAATGTGCTGAACATATTTTTAAAAGGACAGCATAATGGAAAGTGCCGAGGAATTTATCTACCTCAGCTGGCACAGCCAGAGAGGGCGTCTCTGGGGTGCAAACATTTGAGCAAAGATGTGTGTGGTGAGAAGGGATCAGCCACATGAAATATGGGAGGGGGGTGTTTCAGATAAAAGGAAAAGCAAAGGCAACACTTTGAGGCAGCCATAAGCTTTGTAGAAATCATGGAAAAGGGAGAGACTGGATCTGCCGGCAGGTGGCCTGGTTCCAGGTGAAAGGCAGGCTCTGCGGAGTAGATGGCGGCGGGCTAAACCTGGGAGGATGGAGACTAAGCTGAAGAACGTGCTGGCTAGAGGGAATGGCATGGACAGGCCTTGGAAGAGCAAATGTGCTAACCTATTAATCTATATAAATAGAAGCAGAAACAAGGTCACACAAGTCACTGCCTGCAGCTCTTCATAGTACCTGGGCTCAGACCAATTGCCTGTACACTTGGTCCCCTAACGTAGAGTCTTGGAACTTTCCTAGGCTCCATTATTAGGCAAGGAACGTCAGATTGTACAGCAATGAGAGATTTCCCCCACACATCCAGGGAGGTGAATGTAACAGAATGCAGACTCTGGGTGATGCAGAACTGGGGGTTAAAGGTGAGGTAAAGATCACCTGTGATGAGTTTTAGCCAAATTCCCACCACAGCGCTTCTGTTCAGACTTAGGTAATTGCTGCTGGTTTGTTTACATTCTCGTCTCTAGAAATCTTATGCACATTTATCGGTGATCTCACTATGGAGGACAAACAGCTGAATACAAATGGACCCGATTTCATCCTCTCAAAAAGCAAGTAATGAGCCTTTAAATTATACCTTCTGGCCAATGATCCAGGTCTGAGTAAAATTGCTGTCCAGCCCCCTGACAACCTGAACTGCCCTAGTACCCGTTTCAGTGTCTCTCAACCACCCCTTACTCCAGAGGGTGGTCTGACACACGTGGAAGTCTGAGATGTCTGCAAAAGACTTAGGGACTCCTGCCCCACCTCTGTCTTTGAAAGAGTAGAAACACTCCCTTGACCAGGTCACTGCTGCTGGTGACAAAGGGCCTGAGATGGCTCACTCCTCCCTGGTGTCTTCTCACATGTGTGTATGTGCACAGCTCTTAGTTCTGCTTAAATGATTCCAATCTTTTGAATAGTTTCTGGGGATGAAAAGAGTCACCTGGAGACTAAGAGACAGCACAACTCTTAATAACATACCTGCCATTATCCCTGATTTTCACTCTCCTTGCTTCCTCTCTTATCTGATTTCTTTCCTTTTTTTCCTTTTTAATAGTCTTTTATTTTTTATACTGTTATGCCAAGAACTCACAGGGGATAGGTTTCAGGAGCTCATGCCCTTTTTCACTGGTTCTCTTGTGTGCTACACTGGAATTCACAGGGAACAGGTTCCAGCAGCTCAGGCTCCCTTCCCTGGGTTCTCGCCAAGAGTGAGCTTCGCTGGGTGGAGCAGGCTGGCACTTTGGTTCAACCCATGTACCTTTCTCTTTGGCTATCTTCTTTTCCTGATTGTTTTTCTCCATGTGTTTCAGGGAGCTATCTCAGCTTAGAATCCTTAATAGGCACAATAGGAACATTAACCTTCTTGGCAAGAATCTTGCCCTTGTTTGTTTACAACAATGCCAACAGCGTGCCGGGTGACACTGTAGACTCTTCTGGTTTTGCCGCAGTAACATCTGGGTGGCATGCTGTTTTCAACAGCCCATTCCCCTGATGTCTACAGTATCACCTTTCTTGTAGATTCACCTGTATGTGGACAAGGGAACAACTCCATGTTTTCTAAGTCCTAAAGAATATGTATCAGGTGCCTCTCCTCTTTCCCTGTGTGTTTGGTGGTTTGGCAACTTACTGGAAGATGACATCTCCAGCAAAAAGCCTCTGATCTGATTTCTTAAAGCTAGGCATTATTTAAAACAAAAATGTTTTGTTGCTCTGTTCAGTATATCATGATGCATTTTTAGCATTTAGTTCCAAACCCAGAGACTGTGAAACCTTCTGATGACAGTACACAGAGCTTCATTTTGTATTTGATAATCATTTCTAATCCCAAAGCTCACAGGAACTTCATGTGGGGAAAATACTGTGTTTCTCCAAAAAAAGAAGATACTCTAAATCAGTGGTTCTCAACCTCCCTAATGCTGTGATGTATTTTCATTGTTACAAAGGGGTCATAACCCACAGGTTGAGAACCGCTGCTCTAGATCAAGGGTGTCCAACCTTTCTTCTGTTCTGCCACACACTGGAAAAATAGGAGTTGTTTTGGTCCACACAGTAAACATGCAAACACTAACAAAAGCTGATTAGCAATAAAAAAATTCGGTTCATGCTTTCAGGGATATCTGACATGACAGTAAGCAAGACATGTTCTCACAAAATCAGCACGCCGCCTGTGGGCCACAGGTTGGACACCCTTGCTCCAGATAGTCTCCCATTAAGATACTTGAGTCATATGCAGCCTGAGGTAAGATTTATGAATTATTAACTTCACAGGTGAATAGAAAGGAAGCTGTGGGTATTTTTTGTTTTTCAACTCACATATATACACACACAATTGTATCTTAATAGGCATTTGATCTTCCTCAGGATCTGGTAGCTATCTCTGCAGGACCTGCAAACCAGTGCCTTGGGGAAAATTTGCACCTGGAGTCTCCTTTCTCCAGTTTTGCATCTTAAATGATAACCAGGGAGAGCAGTCAGCTGCTTATAGACTGGATGACCTAGTCACTTTGGTGAGCTTCATAGATCCAAAGATGGGGTTTCCCAAAAAGGCTTAGGCAACATCTTCTGAATAGTGTAACACCAAATGTGGAGAGTCAATGAATCTCAAATATCCCTTCAAATTTATTATTTGTATGACTTTGAATAAATATTCAAAACCCCTAAGTTTCCACTTCTGCCAGGTAGAATGATGGTCTTAGTTTGTATGATTATTTCATACTTACAATGAGTACTTCATGCTAAGTGGGTTCTCAGGAAATGCTAACCTGTATCCTTAGGCAAGAAAACTGGTCACAATGGCCTTGACCTTTTTCAAGCTCATTATTCCTCAGAGGGGTAAATTCAGCTAGAACTTAGAGGGAGCAGTCTCTACCATCATGTTGCTTTTTTTTCAAACAAATGACTCCGAAGATCTCTTGGGATACTCCACCTATCACTTAAATCTTTAAATAGTGGTATTTGAATCTTTTGCTCTGATATTTTTGCCATAGTATCAGTAGAATCTGAACCCATCTTTTCTGGTTTTGTACAGTTTCTAACACAATCTCTTGTCTGAATCCATAATTTAACATTGTGTAATTGATTCTACATCTAACTCCAGTGCCCACACCGGACATCAGGCCTGTCCTCACTTTGAGTCCTTTACATCACGTACACATGTCCCTTGAGCCCTGGGTCAGAGAGTCTTTTCCCTTTGTTCTGTGTTGGAATCACATGTAGTGTTTGTTCTGTTTCTTTCTTCTTTAATCTCTTTCCCTGTTTCATATACTGATTTCATTGATCTGACTAGATTCTAGAATAGTCTATTTAGTAACAAGGAATACCCAAGTATTATTTTACTTGGGTATTCTGTAACCTCACCATTTTACTGTAACCTCACCATTGTCTAGTATTCAAAGAGCATTGTTCTAGCTTGAAAACTTCCCAGATGATCAGAGAAGTAATATGAATGAAGATGTCAAGCAAGAAACAGACAAAGTCTTTTCGGGGGGGTGGGGGGGTTATTGAGAGTGGCCAGGAGATTTTTATTGAGAGTGCCACTTGAGTTGTGTATGTAATTTGGGTCTATTTTATGAAGAAATTCAATGGATAGGATGAAACAGTTAAACAGGCTTTAAAATCATGACCCATCAGACAGTCTACCAGGCCTAGCCCTTTAAAATAATTCTCAAGAAATTTAACAGCATCCATATATTATGACAGAAGTTTAGAGAAGTCAGAGATTGATGACCAGGATTCCAGGTAATGTTAACAACAAAAATATACATGTTTGCCCCATCCATCTCCAAAGCAGTCTCCTTAGACACACACATACACAGACACACACACACACACTATATATGTGTGTGTGTATGTATATATATATATATATGTTTTCTCACTACACAGTTATTTGTACATTTATGCCACTTTATAATTAAAAAATTTCAAAACTAACTATATTTAGCAAATTTTTGTTTAACTTTATTTCTAAGGGATAGGAAGTAGTCTATAGAATTTCCCATTCTTTATAGGGTTTTTAATATTAATGAATATTTTCATGATAAACATTTTTTGTGGAGTGAGTAAAGCACTGTGGAGAATTATTCACACACCTGCCTCCTTCCCTCAATACATGCGCTTTATATACAAGAAATCTGAGACTCAAAAAATGAATTAACTTGACCAAAAGAACATTTAGAGAAGACTGACATAAGTCTAGACATATAAATCAATGAGGTAGAATTGGGAATGCAGATAGAAACCCACACAACCTATGGTCAATTGATTTTTGACAAGAGTTCCAAGAACATTTAGTGGGGGAAAGAATGGCTTTCAACAAAGAGTGCTGAAACAACTGCATATTCACCTGCAAAAGACAGTTTGAATGCTACCACACTCCAATTACAAAAATTAACATAAAATGAATCATAAACCTAAATTTAAGAGCTGTTGTATAAGGTGTGATAATCAAGTTCAAGAACTTGCCCCTGAATGCATTGGCACCATTGTACCAGCAATTTGGTAAAGTTTCATAACCTTGGTATAGCAGTGTCTCATAGCTGTGTTTATGGTGATGTCTTGCTGAGTGGTATTCCTTATTGTTATTGCATGTTTTTATGTGCTGTATGATGACAGCTCTGGGGGTCAGTCCAGAAAAAGAACTCCAAAATTGCTTTGAAGGGTGGAGTCAGTGCATAGCTTTTAAGGGTAGTACTTTGAGGATGACCGTAGTGATATTCAGCAATTGAGATATGTGGCACTTTTTCTACAATGAGTTTGCAAACTTAATTGTCAGAGCTCATAAATTGAAAACACAATGAGATGCTACTGCACACTCATTAAGATGACCATCATCATCATAATAAACATGTCAAGCAACAAGTGTTGGTGAGATTCTGGATAAATTGGAACCTTCATACATTGCTATTGCCAAGGTAAAATGGTGCATTCACAGTAAAAAGAAGTTTGGCATTTGCTAAAAAAGAGACACATGCAATTGCTACATGACACAGCCATTCCACTCTTAGGAGTAGACTCAAAGAGTTCAAAATGTATGTTTAAACAAAAAACTTGTACATCAGTGCTCATATCAGCACTATTTGCAATCACCAAACAACCCAAATGCCTACCAATTGATTATTAGATAAGCAAAATGTGGTACAACTATACAATGAAATATTATTCAGTCATATAAAGGAATGAAGTATTGACAAATGCTGTGACATGAGTGAACTTTACGGCCATTATGTTAAATGAAAGAAGCTCATAACAAAAGGCCACATATAGTATGAGTCTATTTTTATGGAGTGGTCAAAGGCAGCGAATCTGTGGAGATGAAAGTAGATTAGTGGTGGTCAGGGGCAGTGTGGAAGAGGCCATGCAGAGTGAGTAAGAGTTTAATGCATGCAGGGATTCTCCCTGAGGTAATGATGTTCTAAAATTAGATGTGATGGATGATTCTGCAACATTTGAATGTCATAATACCCACTGCATTCTATGTAGTACTTTACAATAGTTAAAATGGAAAATGTTATATGTGAACTTTGCCTCAATGGATAAAAAAAACTTGTGGGTCTCATGAGTACCACTTCCACATCAGTGCATGTGCCTCCTACCCCTGTGTCCAGTGATTTTCTGAAAGTGGACAGCTCTGGTGATGATACGACAGAACATACAACATACAACAGAAACATCTCGTTTATTTCTTGGGTAGTTGGATGGGGTAACATTAGTCTTTCAATCCTGAACACCGGGCTGTAGGCAGGTAATTGAACAGGTAGTTTTATGGTTTGTGTTATTATTGAGAGAGTCCCAGAGTGAACATTATGAGCTGTGTCATCACATCACAGGAAGTTCCTAATTAGAGGGTTACCTGTGGGGACCTGCACCTCTTCAAAGACAAAAAAATTGCCAGAGGGGTGGACTTCACACCCTGGGGAATAATCAATTAAACAGCTTAAGGCTCAGGGTCATCTGCTAAAGGTCAGCTGAAAGGCTGGCTACTAACATTTGAAATTTACTCTCCATGGCTCTGAGGACTACAAGGTCCAGCTCAGCGCTTCAGCTGCCATGAGAACCCTCGGCTTTAATTGCCATATTGTCAATTTCTAATTGACTATCTGCTTTTACTTGGGTCTTTGCATTGTGAGAAAGAGAAATGGGGCAGACAAATCACTGCCAGGACAGAGGCTGATCTCAGAGTCCTGTTGTGATATGTGACACCTCCTCTTTTATAAAGCCTTCTGGGCATGAGGAGAGGGGCTGGAACTTTGTGGAGCACTCAGAGAAGCTCATCCTTGAAGTAATGGCATTCTGATCATTCCCTGAGGCTCCTTTACTTGGGCTGGGGAACATGACTCTGCAATTGCTTGTTTGACATTGAGATACAGTGTGATGCTGGGAGCTCACTTTCCCAACTGAAGGGCACTGACCCTCCACTCCTGACCCCCGAGCACTGGTGTCTGACTGCTAAGTAATCTGCTTTCTGCTTGCTCTCTTGGCCCAAAAGGCACATGGGAAGAAAGCACTAGATTGCCTTCCTGAGGACATGGCACTTCAATTTTACAGAGATAAGAAACCCTAGTGTCCACTTGCAGCCCAGGATTGCACAGTAATCTTCTTCTACATGGCCACTGATGGAATTTTCTCTATGAGGCACCAATTGGTATTATTAGCACCAAGTTAAGATGTGTAAACATGGGCTCAGAGGAATGAATGACTTCCCCAAGGTCACATTTAAGAGTAACTGCTGCGACCAGCATTCTCTCCTCATTCTTTCTGATCCAAAAGATCACATTTGTTCTATCTCACACTGGGAAAAGTAAAGAGAAAAGTTGGCTGACTGGACATTTGGTCTGTCAATAAAGTAAATGTCATTGAGCTTTGAACATGATACATTCTGTCCTTTCATTTCTGTCATAAAGGATCATCCCTAAGCCTCAAAAGCTCACAGGTACATTCTCTGAAATCTAAGGTACTTGGTCTCAATCTATTCTTTGGCATCCAACAAGTGTAAAGGTTAAAAATGAAAACTGTATCGGTTGCCTCTTGGATGCCACTGTCTAAAAAGCTTCTGACCAAATGTAACTCATGCCCAGGACATGGAAAAAACCTTCAGAATGGCCCAGGTTTATCTATGGCTTCAAAGTTCCACAGTCATTCTGAGCTATATGGCTTTGCAGCTCATGAAACACTGAGATGGTTTTGTTTGGTTTTAGGGCACGAGTCAGCAAACCTTGGCACAAGAGTGAAATCTGATCCTCCACCTGCTTTTGTAAATAAAATTTTATCAGAACATAGCTACCAGGGTTAATAGGGGGACCACACCTATGGAGCACATTGCAAGTACAAGTTGGATCTATCAGGTGTAGAACACAAATGTCTTAACACTGTAATTGGGTAAATGATGTGAAGCCTATGTTAATTAGTGGGATGTAAGCACTCCAATTTGTATAAATAATCAACACATTGCATCCCATAATGGCATACATGTATTCATGATCTATGTACAAATGACTTAATAAAAAAAAAATCAAAAACAAACAAACAAAAAAGAATATAGCTACCTCCATTGATTTGCATGCTGTCCATGGTTGCTTTGTGCTGTAAGGCAGATTTGAGTAGATGCATCAGAATGATAGGGTTCCTGAAGTCTAAAATATTGGGCATCTGGCTCCTAACAAAAAAAACACTTTCATGCCCTGTTTTCTGAGTAGAGGGAGAAAGGGCTTTTTAGGGCTTCCTCGTGGCAAACTTACTTCCCAGAGTCAACCACAATGCACTATGCAGAGGTGAGTAACAGTGATGTCTCTGAGCTGTGCTGTGGTGGCACAGAATGTGGACGCTGGATGTTAGACAGCCCTGGGTTCAAATTCTCCCTGTCTAGCTGTGCACTCCGATGGAAGTCACTCAACTACTCCGAGTTTCCTCTTCTGTGAATTACCCATACAGATTCTTACCTAGCAGGATTATTAGGAGATTAATTTGCATGTTATATTTCTACACTAACCCAGTGTCAGGCAAATAGTAGTTTTCACTAAATGATATTTTATATCACACAAAGGACTGTATCCCGACATCATGAAGACCTCAGTTAAACTGGCCTTTTGTGGTCTACACGCCAGCTCTTGTGAGCCCTGGGCTCTTCCAGTATAGCAAATTGCTCTTTATATCCTAGCCATGACTGTCTCCCAGAAAATTGCGCCTTGACTCTGGAAGAGTGGATTGGAAAAGCACAGTCATTTTTACAAAGAAGCAGAATTGCTGCTTCTTTCTCTTCCCTCATTGGTCTTTCCCCTGCCAGAACTTATTATCCTGTAGGCATAACTTTCCCACTCTGATAAATAAAAAATGCACTAGGCAATTGCTAATTGCTGATAGCTCCTTCCCTATTGATCTCTCCATTTGGCTCCAACATCTCAGGTTACTGAGTGATCCTCCCTGCTAATCACAATTGAGATGGGTCAGGGCAAAGAGGCTCTGCTTAAATATTTCTATGGCAGAATGGCAGAGCATCTGTAGGATAAGAAAAAAAAAAAAGGCACAGATGCACAGATGTATTTCAAGAGGCAAGGACCTTCAAGTTAGAGTTTCCACCATATTTAAGTATAAGAAGGGGAGTGATCTGCCTGCAAAATGGACAAGGGACAAGACCTGGACCAACCTGTAATGAGAAGAAGGGAGCCCATGGAGGTCGAGGCAGAGCTTTCTTTCTCTGTATGACCTTGTTGTCAAATAATATTCTGCTAATGTGTATTAGCCAGGGCTTTAATTTCAGCAGAAAGAGATTTATTAAGGACAATTAGTTCCAGAATGTCTTAGAGGTTCATGTAGCTAAAGCTTCGGTGCTACCTAGCCCTAAGAAATGCAGCCAGAAGAAAGGCCTACCCACTCAGGGAGACTGTCCCAAGGGAAACCCTGAGGCTCATTAAAAAAAACAGAGACCTCATATCTTTTGTAACAACTGGATGGAATTGGAGAATGTTGTCCTAAGCCAGTGGTTCTCAACCTGTGGGTCGTGACCCACAGGAACTGTATTAAAGGGTCACGGTATTAGGAAGATTGAGAACCACTGTCCTAAGCGAAGTATCACACAAATGGAAAAACAAGCATTACAGGTACTAAATTAGAACTAGTAGATTAACAACTATATGTTCACGAAAGAGAAAAGCTTCGTTAAATTCAAGAAAAGGTGAGGGGGATAAGAGATTGGGTAAATAACCACCCAGTGGGTACATTGCAGGGGTTTATATGCGGCACAATTCCTGGGTGAACAACACAACTATGACCCGGAATTTAACCTCACGAAAGCAAACTATGCAACCTAATAGTATGTGTCCCCATAATAGTGTGAAATTAAACAATTTTAAAAAGAGAAAGTAAATTAAATCCTATGGCTGTCATTGCAGTTACTTGGTACCTATTGTTAGATTGCAGATAGCAAAATAGAATTTCTGCTACAGAGTCTATAGAAAAAAAGAAAGAATAAAACCGTCTATACCACATCCACTTTTGGCTTCAACGTGCTGAGTCAGACAGTCTGTGTGGTAGTAGCTACTGCACTACCTAGTGCAAAGGAGCCTGGGAAATGTTGACTTTGGTTTCCAGAATTAAGTGAGCTGGAACAGAGGCTATGATCCTACTGGAATAGGGTCAAGTGAGTTGGTCTCTAATGTCTGCCTCTTAAGAACTATATGAACAAATTATATGGGATTATTAAAACAGACTCACTCTGTATGCCAAGAGAATCCTCAACCTCCTGGCATCCTTAGAAATTTGAATCAAAAAGACTCTGCTTTGCCTTATTACTAAGATTGGTTACCACCCATTGAATGGGCCGCTGCCCTATGATAAGTAGGAATAAACTAAACACTTTAGCCAGTGTAATTTGTTTATAGTGTTTAGACCTGTTCATGTCACATAAATACCGGGTAGTAGGCCCAGATCTCCAGGCCTGGCACTTAGATCTGTGAAGTTGCAAAGCACAGAGTCCCTTGATTTTGGAAAGCCTGAAGAAAACAGTTGGAAGATCAGATAGTCAGTTGTTATTGTTGGTGGTGGTGGTGGATATTTTGGTTTTGGTTTTGTTTCCTTTTAGTGTTTTTTGTTTTGTTTGTTTTTTGTTATTGTCATAAGCCTTCTGAACAGGGAGACTTTTGTTATGGGGATTTGGGGAAGAAGCTGGTTTGCTTGACAATTTTCATTTGGTGTTCTGGGAAAAAATAAAATCAAATATAAAGTCATGGATCTGAAGGGAGCCTTTGGTGGGGGGATATCTTTCTTCTGCATTGGGGTGTTTTGCCAGCACTCAGTGGGTAGATGGGAGCTAGATTCTGGATTTTGAGTTCTTTCTAGTATGAGTGTTTTTTTCTGCTTCCTTTTGTTTGCATATGAATTCAATTTTAACTTTCTAAGGCCTCTTGTTATGGGTAGAAATCTTTAGGCATTTTTTTGTTTTTTGTCCTAGTATTAAATAAATCTATCTTTGATTTCTTTAAAAAAAAAAAAGCATGAGCATATAGAAATAGCCCTTTAAAAGTATGGGCAAACAGGGTAAGGTTTAAGAGACTAATCCAGACAAGTGAAAAGATAACATTCTCTTTTCTTTACATTGGGATAATTTCATGCACTGTTATTCCACAAATATTTATTTCTTAATACTTCCTCTCATTTGTTTTCAGAGTAGCCCATTTTATTTTACAAATGGCATTGTATATTGTGATTGAATTAGCTAAACTCTAAGATTCTTGCTCTAGGGAGTCATGCGGCTCCAGGCAGTTGGGGAAATAGAATAAGTACTTTGAATTTCATTTTTATTTCTTTTTCTGTTGACTTTGGACCAAAAAAAAAAAAAAAAAAAAAAAAAAAAAATGAAGTCTTAACATCTTCATCTTATCTGTAAGCCATTTTGAATTTCTTAGCAGAAAAGTGCTAGGGAATTGCATATAAAACTAATCATTACCTTGTAATGAAATGGTTCTGCAAATTACTGCTTAATAATACTTGAAGTCATCAGAAAGTTCAAAGATTAATTACCATGTAACTGGCAGTGTTTAGATCGGAAAATTAAAGTTCCAGTGAAGAACTGAAAAATATCCATATAATTACCCAGGTATAAAATGCAGCTTAATATATTCTGGAATCTGGGCTTCTCAAAATAGCAGATTCCTACTGACAGTATCAAGTCATTTTTCATTATTCCCATTTCTCATCATGCAGTAGCCAATATCATGCTTGTTTACATATATAAACACATGTATTTTAGAAGCTATTTTAAATTGCACAAGAAACTTCATGGACACCCTTTGTGTATATGTAAATTTATATGTACGTAAAAGTAAACAAGCCTCTATGTATATAGTTTACACACCCACACACACACACACACACACATATATATATATATATGATTTTAATACAGTTTTTTTTTCCTTTCTTAAAATGTGTATACATATTTTGGCACCCTTTATATGTGTGTGCGCGCGCGTATAATGTTGCCTTCCTTTTAGCAAATACTGGCAGCAGTATGAAATAATTGGAACTATATCATTTGACAGGGTATTTTTTTTTTTGTCATCATGAATCATGGTAATTAATAGGCATATGTTATTTACACATATTATTTTAGGACATGTTATGGGCCTTAGATGGCAAAAAGTATGCCACAAAACTTCAAAACATTTGAAGCCATTTAAAGACTTTTGAGTTGATCAATCATTCAAATCAGAATTTGGAGATCTGTTTTTATTTTATCTCTCTGTCCTTGCAAATAGTACAACTTAGAAAATAAGTGATAAGAAAGGTACAGCATTTCCTTTAAGAGCTTCTGAAATCTGGAACCTAGGAACTCTTTCCATAAGGATAATTGGTGTTCAACCCTTTCCTTCATGTATTTCCAAGGACACCTTTCTCATGCTGCATATCTGGTTTAAAAGTTTGGCTTACAAAACTGGCCTCTTGTGTTTTTAGGGGATTTTAAAAAGTAAGACATAATTTAAAAATTGAATTTGGCAAGTGGTGCTGAGTTCAAATGGGAGCCATATGCTAGCAACCAACCACCACCTGGCCAGTTCATTTCAGAACAGTTTTGGCATACTGTCTACCCCACTTGGAAATATTTTCTCTAATATTTTCTACCTGAAAAGAAGATCACTTAAAATAGGGGAAAGTGGGAAACTAGCCCAAAAGGAAGAGCTGAGCCATCTGACTGAAGACGGTCATTTCTTATTGGGACCACCAGTTGCCGAGTAGTTTTATATCAGGTGACATTTTAAGGGGTGAGACAAGTGAAACACCAACTAAAGATTAGCGTTGAGAAACTTTCTTTGATGCAAATTTTTCCAACAAAGAGCCACTGAGTACAAAACCGGTGTCTCTTCCTAGGGCAAACGTGTCTTCAGACAAAAATACTAGAACTTTCATGTGTAATGCTCCTTCACAACCAATCCTCAGAATGATCCTCCCATCTGCCGTTTCACAGCTTCAAAGATTGCTTCTTCCCGTAGTAGAAACCACTGTGGTCCTTTTCAGGTCTTTTTAAGTTTCTTGTCTAAATTCTATCTGGAAGCAAAACTCGTTCCTAAAAATATGTTGGGGAAAAGAAAAAAAGAGCAAAAAGTAGCAGGTTTTCCTTTCGCTTAAAACCATTGATAATCTCCCCTAGTTACATTAGTATATGTAAAAGCAGCATGAAAACCCCCAGAAACGAGCCCGTGCCCTGCTCCCCGAGCTTACCGCTACGTGTCTGCACAATACGCCTCTTTCAGCTCGTTTGATCTGCCCACAGATCCCAGTCCTCCTCCTGTGTTACCTCATACTTCATGTCTCTCTGGGATAAACTCTCAGGTATTCCTGAGAACTTCTCCTGGCATATATCTATCTGTAGCTGTGTCTGTACCTCTCTCTATATCTATCCATTTTCCATTTAGATTTTTCTTTTCTTTTTAGCCTTCAACATGGAGATGTCTCCATCATGGCAGAGACTTAAAATCTCTATCAGGATATTTCGCATAAAGATTTGATAGATTTATGATTAAACAAGTTTGAGAGGTGGGGGGATGGGGAAAAGCAAGAACCAGCCAATCGAAAACATCATGGCTGTTGCTATTCCATGTGTGCTCTGGAGACAGCCCAGAGGGACCTGGGATCCCGGAGACCCACAAGGAATGAGAGCTGAACTCTGGTCCATTTATGCCAAATATGAGAAATGCTCGAACCCTGCCAACAACTTCTGGTTGCTATTATAATTTGGCAGAATCAAACTTTATTTCCTTTGGAGGTTAAACAGTGCCCTAGATGGTGGGAATAAATCCTGAAAACATTTTTGAGGAGGATGGGGGATTTAAGTTTGCTGAGTTCTTTTTGTGGCTGTAGAGGAAGACTAAGTTTATGAGTCTCTGTGAAAGGTTCTGTGCAGAAACAATGAGCAGGATTTTATTTTTCAGGTTTAACTCACCAGCTCTCCCCTTTGAACCATATTTATTAATTTATTTTAGGTTTGGGACTATTATTCCCATTCTCAAATGAGCCAGGTGCTTTTTTTTAATGAGGTCTTCTTTTTTTTTTTTAATTGTTCACTTGCCAGTAAACAGACTGTAGTATTTGTGAGAGCAGGGGTCACGTCCACTTAATTCACCATTGTCATCTCAGCTCCTAGCACAGAGGCTGGTACTTGGCAGGGCTCAAGAAATATCTATTGTCTGATGCACTTTTCAGTGGATAAATGTCCAGCCTCAACTGCGTTCCCTGTTATATCTGTTCCTCAATCACAAAGTAGAACTGTATCTCAGTGTTGGAGAACCCAATGTCGGGATATAATTCTACGTTCTTGATTGTAAGTAATAACATATACTTAGCCCTAAGTATTAAGTTAATTTAGCACATGAAAACAAGCCCTTTATTTTCCTGCCTTACTCCATTACTATCTCCTTTTCCCAGCAATTTTTAAATTCAGGTGAATATGGTTGAGAAAGATGGGCAGTCTCTGGGAATTAAAGGATAAATGTGTTGACTCAGGGACTTCCAGTCATCCTGGGGTATTTTCTAGAGATAGTTAGAACTGTTTGACCTAAATGAACAGTATTTAACAGGTGCTGTAAGCTACAACAGTTTGGTAGAACACACTTTTTCAATGTAATATTGAAATCCATGTCACCCAGGAAAGATTAGAAAAATTTCTAGACAAACAGGGATGAAAATGGTTTTGCATTCCCTTGATAAGAGTTTGTAGGATATTTGATAAAAACTCTGTTGAGTCATTAGGTCTATAGCAAGATAAATAAATGATCCCCACCAACACAAAATACTTGGAATAGAAATATTCAATTCCAGACTTTTTAAAAAATCCTCCTAAAGCATCACATGAATTCAGGCCTGTGTTCACTCCATTTTGAAGTGAACGATTAGGCAGCCTTGGTTAGATCAACTGAGTTCAAAAGTGGGAATGTTTTGTTAAAAAAAAAAAAACTGTAAAACAAACAAAAAAACCCTACAACCAAATAACAATAACAACACCAGTCTTTCTTTCCTCAGCACTAAGCAGATTTTTAGTTCTGCTGCAAGGAGTGAGGAAGAGAGACGGACAAGCACACATCCTCCGTAAAATGATCAATCTTGGGGGTTGGACTCACAGCAATTCCTTCTGAGTGGGGGGTTTCTTATTTGTCATTTAGCTACAACATGACTAAAGGTTCTCTGCCTCGAACACACACACACACACACACACACACACACACACACACAGCCTACAGGGAGGATGACCCTTTAACCTTCTGGGTCCAAAGACATGAAGTTTCCCACCCTCTCTTTCCCTCTGCTCCTTGATGTGCAACTTTCTTCTTGCAGTTTTTCTCTAAACCCTATTAATCAGCACCTCTGAAAGGCCCCATTACTGAGAATATTTAAAGGATGACAGAATAATACACTAGGAAATATACTGTGGAGAATATTATAGTCTTGGTAGGGCTAAATGACCTAATGGCGTCTTAGTCTCCACTGTGTCTTTGATTAATTAACCCCATTTCTCAGCATCCTTGAGTTCAGATTTTCTCGGCACTGAAGCTTGTACGTGGCCAGAGCAGAGAAGTTTTCCCCTGCCTGGTGTTCTTTTTTCTTTCTTTCTTTTTTTTTTTTTTTTTTTTTTTTGCCTTAAGGGTATCCTTCCTCTTCAAGTTCAAATGTTATCTCTAAAACTCTTACTTGCTAGACAAATACAGTCCCACTTAAGGCATGTGCTAGACATGGGGTGTGAGCACCCAGCAGAGGGATACGTGGGCCTCACCCCCAGCAGCTCCCAGCATCTAAGGGGAAATTGATCAGAACGACACCTTGTGGAAGCACAAGGAAAGACAGGCTTAGTTTTGTCTACTGTCCCCAACTCATGAGACAAGTTTGAAGGGGCTGGTTATTGTTTGCCAAGCAGATGGACCAAGGAAGGTTATTAGAGACAGGGGTAGATGAGGGGCAAATACATGGATAATTCTTGGAATATTAATTGAAGATGATGGAATTCAATGTGTCTAGAGTATGAGGGTCAGATGGGGTGGTGGGAAAAAAGAAACATCAAGGCCAGCTAAATAAAGAAATGTCATATACAATATACTAAGAAGCTCAGTCTTTGTCCTAGAGGTAGTGGGGAACCATCAGAAATGTTTCAGCAGAGCTGCGTGTTAAGAAGATCACTCTGTTAGAGTAAAATAACTCAGAAAGGGATGAAAGACCAGAACAGTCAGAAGGCTACTGGGAAAGTTCGGATATGGTATAACAAGAGTAGGAAAATCTGAGGCTACACATGAGACTGTGGTTCTTTCTGTAGACACATCTCTTTCTTCTGGCCTTGTAACATATTCTTTCATTTAAAAATAAAAACTATTCTTTTTGATGGACAAATATATCCCCTAGGTTCTGGCAGCTTTTCTCTGCCTTTCCTAGCCCTGTATTAAGACCTCCCCTAATTTCTTTTATAGTCTATTTAATTGAAGTCGATTATGTAAGTCCATGGTACTTCTATCAACTAATGATCATGGATGGAAGAATCTTAGTTTTCTAGGATTTTAGAGGAGTTCGTCCCAAATTCCAATATGTTGAAAATAACTTTAGAGATACAATAGTAAAAAGAAAGTTACAGGTCAGTGTAAGATGGGACAACGGTTGTGAGTGAATCTTTTTAAATTAACAAGGCAACAATTGTCATTGAATTTGGAGGGGTATATAGAAAAACACATAAGCCAAGTTTCAGGTTTAGAACCCATTCTGTCTCTACCTTGAGTACTAATTCATATTAATTGGCTCTACCCGTGTTCAAGTAGACTCCAATGCTTAGTTTCTTCAACTGAGAAAAGTAGAGGAAAATATAGGTTTCACTCATTTTTCAAATCAATCAACATATGAGAAAACACTTTGTGAATCTTAAAGTATTCTTGTATTAAATGGCTTTGATTATAATGTTTAAGGGTCACTAATTGGTGACAGAACCCAGACAAAAGGTCTTGGGAGTCTCCCCATGCCGGGCCTTGCCTAGTATGAGAGTGTGTTCACGTACTTTTTATTTTTAATATCTTAGTGTATACACTTTCCTCAGTTTCAAAAAGAATTGAGTCTGATTGCTTTCTTGTCCTAGAGCCAACTAAATCTCATGTATATATTTTATGTATTAAAAAAAAACCCCACTATCTCCCTAATTCTGATGCCTTTAAATGGTGTTGGGAGTGATTAGGTCAGGCAATGAGCTGTAACTTATTTTTGAAGAATTTATAAAGAGAAAAAGAGTGTTAAACCACTTCTTTATAATGACTGATAGGAGTCTCCCCTTTGCTTTGGCATTAGAATCACCTATGGAGTTTTTTAATTAAAAAAAAAAAAAGAAGTTTTGATGTTTAAGCCCTACCAAAAACCTCTTGAATCAAGATTTCCTGAATATCCCCTAGTGATTGGATTCTGACACAGAAATTTAGCTAACTGGACAGAGGTGATTCTTACACATGCTGAGGTCAGACAGTTGGTCCCAGGGCTTCTGACTGATGAATTCATTGCCATTAGTTGATGTGAACATGCAGATAGATCCCTGCCTTGCTTTCCACCTCTTGCACACACCCTTGGAAAAGCACAGCACTCAAATCCATTCAGACCCACAGTTCCTGCCCACTATTCTAGGTATGAAGATTGATGAAAACAATCACTTCTCACAAAGCATTCTAGGGTTGTGATGGCACGTAAAGAAGTAAGTCTAAGACAAGTCCATATTGGCAGTGACCTACATGTGCTGAAGTCTAGAAATATTTAAAAGTAGGGAGTATTGTATTGGTCATGGGGTGGGGTAGGGAAGGAAAGAAAAGAGGTGGTAGCTCTAGATGGGATTTGATGAAGGAATGAGCATCTCCAAGAGAGGAAAGATAGATCAAACCAGTGGACATGGAGTTCAGAGAGCTGATGGAAGATGAGTGGAGGGAGATATTTAGTGAAGAGGTTTGGGTGTGTGCAAGGAGTCATTAAGCAGCTGGAGCACATGGGGCTTCAGGCTGATGGCAGTGATGGAGAGCTGGATCTGTAGAGGCCTGTCCTAGGTGGACGAGGATGGAGAAACCCACAGGGCCAGACCAAAGGGCCCGAGGCGCAGTGCCACAGAGCTCCCCTGGGCTATTCTCAGCACACAGCATGGCTTTCCATCCTCATTTTTCTAATTATTTTTAAAAATACACATGTAAACTCGACCGAAGAGATATTCCTAATAATATTGCTGAGCGAGAAGAGTGGCAAAAGTGATTCTATCACACACTTTCTCCTTTCTTATTTTTGTAAGAAAAGTCATGCATACTTTCTGGAGCATTCTTTCCCTGTCTTCCAAAGCAGATAAGTCTGTCCATTCATTTGCTATGTTCCAAAGGAGATAACACTGAAGGCTCTTATTCTAATGCTCCCTCCACCCTCCATCTGTCTTCTGCCAACACACACATCCTGTGGAGTCCTCACCCAGCTCTTGCTTCTTGTGGGTAGCAGCATCATTGTTCTGAGGAGATAAGAAACAAGCTCTCAGTTTGTTACAGGACAAGGAACGATAGAGGGAGAGAGAGAGAGAGAGCACGTTAGTAATAAATAGGCAGGGGTGAGCTGGGCAGAGTGGCTCACGCCTGTAATCCTAGCACTCTGGGAGGCTGAGATGGGTCGGTTGCTTGAGCTCAGGAATTCAAGACCAGCCAGAGCAAGACTGAGACCCCCGTCTCTAAAAATAGCTGGGTATTGTGGTGGGCACCTGTAGTCCCAGGTACTCGGGAGGCTGAGGAAAGAGGATCACTTGAGCCCAAGGGTTTGAGGTTGCTGTGAGCTCTGACACCATGGCTCTCTACTCAGGGTGACAGAGCAAGACTCTGTCTATAAATAAATAAATAAATAGTCAGGGGTTTCATCATTAGTCAAACCATGTATTGTTCAGGACTGAACTCTAGTCCCGGAGAAAACAAGTAATGAACATCATTAATCCAGATTCTGTGAAGCTTGCAACTGCATTAATAGATAGGGAGAATTGCCTCTCTGTCTACCTGTGATTGGCCCCGGTGCTTGACTGGAAATAAATGTACCCTAGACTTATGGTCATAAAACTGAGTTTGGATCCCTGTCTCACCTGCCAAATTCTCCAGTCTACCTTGACTCAAGACCCGGAAGCCTGATGCTCTAGAGTGATGTGAAGGGATGGGGCTCCTCGGCAGGGACTGAAGCTACATGGGGTATTCACAATAGTATAGACAAGTGTTTTTCAACCTTTTTTTCTCTCATAGCACACTTGAACCTATAGTTAGACTTCTGCAGCACACTTAAATTATGTTGATCAAAAAGACAAGAGTGAAAAAAAATACATTTAATATGCTTTGAACTTCTTTTGAAAGTAATTTAATTAATACTCTTTAAAAGTTTTAGCAACACACCAGTTAAAAATCGTGGGTATAGATCATTACTGTGCTCAAGATATACACAAAAGTCTATCCAGAGAAGTGTCTAGGTCGTAGAAATACCCTCTCTGGGGCTGAGAAGGGAAGGTCCCCACTTCATAAGTAGTAGAATAGAAGAGGAGGAGGATAAAGTGTTAACTTAGATCAGGAGTGACGACTCTGGAGTGTAGATAATCTGCTTGAAATCTGATTCTGTTTTTACTGTTAATATCTACATCCTACCAGGGCAAAGTCTGTATTTGTTGTAGGCACTCCAACATTTTAGCCTTCACCAGTAGAAAATAATACATTTTTGTTGATTTCTTAAACAACTTAATTCTTTAGAATTTTTAATCCCTTTGCTTTATTTTCCTCCTCTGTAAAACAGAGGATTGCTGAATTGCATACACTGAAGTTCCTAACAGGGTGCCTATCCTCTCAGCTCAAACTTGCAGTGAATGTTGATGGATTTCTCTCCTTTCCTTCCTTATGTCCCTGTGTCCCTGAATAATTTATGTAGAATAGTCAAAGAATCAGGTTGTTTGTTATATGGCTGTTGACTGCCAATGTATCTCCTAGGAAAGAATTATGGGACAACATAATATAATATATTGTGTACCTGTAAATAAGTGATTTTTTTTGGTGAGGTAATTGACTGAGAAACTGCTTTATACCTTTAATCTCCCCACTGTAATGATCTAAATAAATACCTTGCACACAGCAGAGATTTAAAAAAATGATTGATCAGATGAGTTAGGAGATATTTGCAACTTTTTAATTTTAAAATTGTGCCTATTCAAATTAAGCGAGGTTGTCAGAATTAAATGAGTTAGGTGGGCTAGGTCAGTCAATAGATCTGTAAAGCCCACTACCAATTTCCAGGGTGGTGCTGCCACTCTTCTCTGGAAACATTCTACGGCATTCCTTCTTACTGCAAGGAATTATGGGGGAAATGTGTGTAAGAGAGATTAAAGTGACCAATCATTTCCAGCAAAGTGTTCATGTTTAGAAAGTCATGAAAACTTAAGAAGTGGGTCAGAATTACCACGTTGATGAAAACTGCAAGTTATCAGGAGTCACTGATGCAGGTACCTCACTGCCCTTTTTGGAAGATTAATTGGAGCAAAGAGTGCCCAGAAGATGAGTGGTATAGCTCAGGATTTGGGGGATTCAGTTTGTGCAGTAGAAAAAAAGATGACAAGGAATCTCAAAGCTCTCTGATATTCTTGGGGAGAGAAACAAAATGCACAGAGTGGTGACAAATGATTCCAGGGTTTTGAAACTGAAAGGCTATTGGCAGCAATGAAGAATTTTGTAAAAGATGCTTTGGTGAAGGGCAGGGCAAGCAAAAGTAAGTGTGTCATTTATGTTTTCGACCTGTTGAGTGTGCAACATGCCTGATATTTCATAGACCAGTGAGTGGTTTATATCTTCAGCCAGAAAGATGGGGTAGGCACACTGTAAGAATATAAGGCCGATAAAGGAAGATGAGACGTCAGTCAAAGCAACAAAAGAAAGATTTCCTCCAGAAGAATTAATGAAAGAATGTTTTATGAAATCCTGAGAACTCGGGAACACCCACCTAAAGGAAGAGAGGAAAAAATGCGAGGCGACAAATAGAATGGAGAGGTCTTATTCACAAAGGTGAAAGGACCACAGAAGTCAAGATAGAGAGAGGGATAGTCAAGAGGCACGGAGGCCAAGAAAAGACACATTTGCACCCAGCTATTTCCTTTCAATGCCAAGATTCTTTAATGCCATTGTGACTTTCAGAAAGGCAGTTTAGTTGACAGGCGACATGGACACCAAAGAAACATCAGGAGAATAGTTTAAAAGGAGATGGAAGCACAGCTGTAGAACACTGATCTGGAAGTTTGGCTGTGAAGAGAAGGTGACAAGTAAAAATGGCGAGTAGGGTTGTTTAAAAATCATTTTAGAATTAGAAAAAAAAGTGCTGCATTTGAACGGAATTCAGTTGAGGGGGAAAATCTGCAGATATCATGATTGCAGAGTATGGTAAGAAAGCAGAAATCTCCCACGAGGCAGGGAGGGAACTCAGGGCAATTGGAAAACTGGCCCCTTTCTGAGGTCAATGGACTGAAGAGGAGAGGTGAGTGTTATCTGCCTTTGAAATCACGTCTTCATGATCTTGAAAATACCTTCTGGCTTATAGGATTATAAATACAGTTTTTCCTTTGGGAAATAAAAATACTTATTCCTTAGATCATTAAACCTTCATAGTCACACTTACAAGAAACTATTATCTTCACCTTATATTGTGTGAATGGAGTCACAGAGCAGGAAGGTAAATTATTTAAGATCCCATACCTAGGGAGTGGCACAGTTAGGCCAAGATTTCAGATCTCTCAATTGTAAAACAGAAGGCATGGGTCTTCTGTATGCTGGTAACATTTGTCTACACTTATGTTGGAATATGAGTCAAAGATAAAAGCTATACTGCCGGATGGTCTCAAGCTATTAAATAAGTTGAGTGTGTGTGTGTGTGTGTGTGTGTGCACAAGAGAGAGAGAGAGTATGTTGGAGGATGTTATAGGTTGAATCATGTTCCCTCCAAAATGTATGTTGGAGCCCTAACCTTTCTAGTACCTGTAAATATGATCTTGTTTAAAAATAGGGTCTTCGCAGATGTAAAGAAAAGTATGGTGAATTAATTAAGATGTAAGCTAATATGTGACCCTACTGGAGTAGGCCCTTAATCTAAGATGAGCTGTGGCCTCATATGATAAGAAGAGACATAGAGACGGACACGTGGTGGCAAGACAGTTATGTGATAATGGAAGCAGAAACTGGAGTGATGGATGCCAAGGACTGCCAGCAAACACCAAAACCTAGGAGAGGCAGAGGAGGATTCCACCCTGCAGGTTTCGGAGAGGACGCGGCCCTGCTGAACACCTTCATTTGCAACTTCTGGCCTCTAGAACTATGAGATCAATTTCTGTTGCTTTAAATCACCTTGGTTATAATATTCTGTTATAGCAGTCCTAAAAATCTCATACCTGGGGTTGGGGAATGGGGAGGATGTCACCCTGATGGATGTGGTAGAAAGTTGAGTAGAAAACAAGATGTGAAGGAACAAAGTGGACGGTAAGCGAGGGAGCCCACAAACAAGGACAGATAGTCCTGCAACAAGTGTTTGCAATAACCCTGGATTATGAATGTAACATTGCAGCTAAGTACAATAATTTTGGAACTGGACACCAGTGGATTCAAATCTTTGTTCTGCCTCTTTTAAGTGAAGAGACACTGAGAATATTATTTAACATTTATAAGGCTCTGTTTACTTATTTACAAAATGGATATGATAATTCCTACACCACAGGATTATTACAAAGATGAAGGGGCATGAGACATGTCAAGTGCTCACCACAGCATCATTTAGTGCTTGATAAATCGAGGTGAGTTGGTAGCGGTTGTAATAGTTACAGTTGTTCTTTATTCTCTTGCCATTGTATCCCTTTCTCTAGCAGATCTTTTAAAGTATTTCAAATGATTTCAAAATATTTCCACAAGTTTTGTGTACAGGGAGCATAAAAAGAATATACTAAGAGCAAAAGCCAACGTTGGAGGAAGAGTATTGGTTTGTGTGTCAAGGGCACCAGCACACTGAGGTTAGTAGCCACACTGATAGTAGCAGTGATGGAGTAATAGTAATAGAAGGATGACAAAAGGAGAAGAGGAACAGTGGTTTTATTAGGTAATTACCATGTTGCAGACATTTCTCATGTGCTTTACATGCATCAATGAGAATGCTAAATATATTAGAAAAGATAACATGGAATTTAGAAGCCAAGGCTGGGAGTAAGTTCAGCTGCTACAAAGAACAGCATTTTGGTCTCTGATGGAAAAACTAGAAACAATCTCAGATAACAGAGGGGGGACCAAGTGCAAGACCAAGTATAAAAAGGCAGTAGATGAAAAAGGTAATTGTTGAGAATAAAGCATCCAAGATGGGTCATTTGTGCAACAGAACAATCTATTATGATGGTAATTTTTTGCCCATGTATGTGATGATATGGATGTCAACAGATGATGTAAAAGTGTCAATAATGGCATCAGTATTCCGGGTAATTATCATAGTTGTTTATTGAGTATTCACTATTTTTATATTGAGGTGTTCAGGGTCTTATTAATATTATTTTTTATAATTCTTACATCAATTCTCAGAGGTAGTGTTTCATATTTCTCTATGGTACTGCCTCAGATTTTTCCAGCTTCACTTATCTCTGGAACTCCCAGGTAATTTTTCCATACCATTTATCTCTGCAGCGAGGAACTACGCATAAGCTTCAACCAAAATCACGTGGGCGCAGCTCATCACCTTACCCCATGCTTATGTTAATCACCTGTCAGCTCCCACTCAGATTTTCCCAACAATCCCTAACAGGTATAGGATCACAGTGTTCATGCACAGCCTAGATTGGACAGGGATTGAATGGCATTTGGGATGACTGATGGAAAATGAGAGTCAGTGAATATTTTTGTCTCCCTTTATTTCCTTAGACTGATTTTCATTTGATGCCATATCTTCATAAGACTTCTCAGTGGAGACTCTCCCAAGTTAGAGCAATTGGTTGCTCTTGATCACATGTGGTAGCCACTGCAGTGATGTACCTTCAAATCCTCTGTCTTTCTCTGTACCATTAACCTTTTTCCTCACTCCTGCTTCCCTGATATTTTTCTTCCAAATAAATTAGTAGAACACAAACATTTGGATTTCTTGAGAACCCAGGCTAAGACAATGGTATCAGGACTGGGATGTTTATAATGTGTGTTATGCAGAGACATTACCATCCTCACTTGTGCATAATAGGGGTGGGATGCAGGTGGAAGTGAAGTGTGGGATAACTGGTGGTTGTAGTGATGAAACAAAATAGACATGATGACAAGTATAAGGATTGTTAAGTAGGTTGGCGTCTGTAACAACACTGCTATCATTTAACAACATACAATGAAGAGATAAGGTGTGTCACCTGCTAGCTTAAGTTATGTGATGAAACCTGCAAAGCCTTTAAAACAGCTTTTAATTAGACTTTTATCTTGAATAACTGTAAAGCATACAGCACTGAAAATCAGGCACAAATTCTATAACAAGGGGAACAGAGCTGCAAATGAGCCTAAATATTCCTCTCTTCAATAAATCACTTTTCAGAATTATAATCTTGATAGAAAAAAGTGTGTGACATAAGAGCCAGGACATGGACATTGAGTGGACATGCCTGAGAATCTTTTATCTCCACATTATCTTAAATTCTTCAGGACAGTAAAAGTAACACCCTCCTACTTTCTGCAGAAGAATAGTCTGGACTTGCCTGGATACTAGAAATATCTTTACCTAAAGAAATAGTCTTGCAAGATAATGTTTATAATAAGATTCCTCCTCATATCCTCCATTGCCTCCAGCCCAATCAGGAGGGTTAGGTATTAGCACAGATCAATTAGGAAAGCACAGCCTTAACCCAGGAAATATAGCCCCACCATGTGCCAAAGACTTTGCAGGACCTTGTAAGTGTGTTTGGCTAAGGAACAGGAAAATCTGTATGGGAATGCACCATGAGTAGGTGAGACTGAGATAGCACCAGGCAAATGTGAGACCGGATAGTGGTGAATTTATTAATATAGGAACAGTCACCTAAGACACTGGACATTATGTTCTATCAGAGAAACCCAAAGCACATTCTAAAAGTCTGCTGTCTATACTGTATCAACATAAAGAAGAAAAATTATATGATTGTAGGATTAATGATGAAAAAGCATTTAATAAAATCCAAAACCCATTCATGACAAAAATTGCCACCAAATTAGAAATGGGGGAGAATTACCTTAATAATAAAGGGTACCTACATAAAAGCACAAAGATAATGTTGTAGTTACTGGAGAATTATCTGAATGCTTTTCCTTTAAGACTGAGAAAGGCAAGGATGTCAGCTCTAACCATTACTACTCAACATAGGGCTAGCAAGAACAATAAAACAGAAAAGGAAGTAAGAGATATAGATGATAAATGAAGAAATAAAACCATCCTGGTTTACACATGACACGAATGTTTATATAAAAATTTCTATGGAATCTACGTTACCCTCTCCCCCAACAAAAAATCCTAAGAACTAATAAGGGAGGTCATCAAGATTAGAGAAGATTAACATACAAAAACTAATCCTACTTCTATATAGTAAAAATGAACATGCTGAAATTGAAATGTAAAATATGGTACCATTTATAATTATTCCAAAGAAAATAAAACACCTTGGTATACACTTAACTGAGTCTGTACAAGAAAGATATAGTTAAAATCATACAATTCTGAAGACAGAAATCAATGATTTAAATAAATGGAGAGACAAACCATGTTCATGGATTGGAGGACTCTATGTAGTAAAAATGACAATTTTCCTTAATTTGATCTATAGGTTTCATATATTTCCTATCAAAATCTTAGCAAGTTTTTTAAATAAGCATCAAATAGCTTAATCTAAAATTTATATGGAAAGATACACATCCTAAAGTAGCTAAAATAATCTTGACCTAAGAATGAAGTCAGGGGAATCACTCTGCGTTGCATTTAGGCTTACTTTCTAGCTATAGGAATCAAGACAATGATATTGGCAGAGGGAGAGATGAGTAGATTATTAGGATAGAACTAAACTACACAGATGCAGTCAACTGATTTGACAAAGGCGTGGAGGCAGAAGGAAAATAAACTTTGATCTACAACTCACACCTTATTCAAACATCAGTTGAGTTTTTAGGCTTAACACCAAAATTATGATCAAGAAAAGGGAAAATTGATAAATTGGACTTCATCAAAATTAAATAATTTTATTCTATAAGACACTTGCAAAGGGGATGAAAAGGCAAGCTACAAACTGGGAAAAAATATTTGCCAACCACATATCTGACAAAGTGTTTGTATCAAGAATATATATGTAAAAAAAAACACTCCCAAAACTCAATAGATAAAATATCAAACTGTACACTTCGAAAATTTATAAAATATGTGATAGACATTTTACCAAAAGGGATGTACAGATGGCAAGTAAGCACATGAAGAAAATATGTTCAGCGCTATTAGCCATCTGAGAAATGCAAAAAAAAAAAGAGAAAAAGGAAAGAAAGAGAGAAAGGGAGAGAGAGCGTGAAAATCCCAAACCAGAAATGCCATAATAAAATACCTATCTACCTACTGCTGGAAACAATTGGGGTGGTAAAAAAAAAAACAAAAAAATCAATCTTGTAGACTAAGCAATAATCGTTTGATGGGTGTGGTGTATAATAAAGTCCTGAGCTATAAATGATCCGGAGAGTGAATCAGTGGGAATAAAGAAAAGGCATAGAACAGTGCAGGAACAGTACTCTGCAGTGTGGAACTAGTGCAGGAAAAACCTTGTGTGAGAGAGAGGCAATGTGTCTTTGGTAAGCAGGTTCTTAAAAAAGGGAGGAGAGGGTCGCAGCGAAGAGACGGTGCAATAGTCACAGGGCAGTACACTGTCCCTAGCATGTTCATAGGTGAAGCCTGTATCTGGGGTAAGAGCTAAGAAGAGACGTGGTATGAACTGAAGGTTTTTAAGAATTGGGATATAAATGACCTACAGACCTGTGCAGGAGGCAAAGCGTGTGGGGGGTTAGCTTGCAAGGGGATAAGTGTGAAGCAAACATCAGAGTCTGCATCTGACTTCACACGTAGATCCTCATGATCTAAAGGGCTCATATCAAAATAAATACACCGTCTTTCACGTAGGCTGTTGGGCCATACATCCCACCCACAAACCAAAGGAAAAATAGTTTGTTATCTTTGATCAAGTCTGCTGCAGAGCAAAATCATGCTGCTGCTAGCTTATTCTTTGAGTAAACTATTCATTTATATTCTGCAGACTTATGGGGAAAACTTCTCATACCCTCAAAAACACGAGAGGCAGAAGTTCAATTTCATACTACTAAAATGAGTTGCTTGTTTGAGGAAAAATCTGGAAAGTAATACTGGATTAAAAGTATATTCACTGACTAATTTGGTCAATAGGCCACATGGGCAACCCTTAAAATAAAACTGAGGAAGTCAAGGGACGGCAGAGAGAAGGTCAGTGATTTAAGAATTAAGATAACAAAGAACCAGTTTTCAGATCTTGGTCCTTTTGGTAGAAGTAACTTTTCTTTTCTTTTTTTTTTAATTTTATTTTTTTTATTATAGATAAAAATATGCACCATAGATGTGACTTTTCAAAGGTAGTGGCGACCCAGACTACACTAAGATCTCAACTCTAAACTAATTAATACAGGGGGCTGGATGAAAGAAATACTCCAAACAAGCTGCCAACATGCACAGCATCCTAGCTTCCCTTTCGGTTTCCACTTTCCCTCAGTTCTTGCCATAGTCTATTCTTGCCCTCCAAGAAAACCCATCCTTTAAAGAGTCTAGTTAGATTATGCTCTCTTCTTTCAAGCCAGGCAGTGCCTTCTCTTTTCATTTGAAATAAAATTCAAGCTCTTCATCTTGGTCCCAGAGACCTGCCTCCAGCCTGCCTCTGTCACTCCATATGCCACTCTCTCCTCACGGCCACCATATGCTCCGACCATGGTAGCATTTCTTCCTTTGTTTTGCTCCTTGATCTTCTTGCAAGAGATTTCTCGTCATTAGTTCTCCGTGGAAAGGACCTGTCTCAGAAGAATCTTCTCCAACTTCCCAGATAGTAGCAGCCATTGTACCTGCACCTTGTCCCTATAACATCACTGTTTGGTTTCCTTTGTAGTAATTTTCATTACCCATGACTACTTTTCCGGAGTGTTTATCTGTTCATTGCCTGCCTCTTAACTACATGTGATTTCCAAAAGAGTAGTACTAGTTTTTCTGTGTTTGCTGTTATGCACCCAGCACCTAGAAAAGTGCTTGGATTAAGAAAGCAACATACACACACTTCCCCAAACAAGGACACAGGGTGCCAAAAGAATGGACACACATTTTAAGAAAGGAAAAAACTGTATTAAAATTGTAATATATATGGAGAGAGAGAGAGAGAGACTGATGTATAACAAAAGATGTATACAAGTTACATTGAGCACCTCTAGTAATTGCAGAAGTCAAACATGATTTGAGTATCTTCATTATTTATCATGTATATGTAGTATGAAGCAAGGGTTACCTAATTATAGCCCCCAGGCCAAATTTGGTGAATCCCTGTTTTTATTCCAATAAAGTTTTATTGGAAGGCAGGAAAACTCTTTCATTTATATGTTTCATTTATGTTTTCTATGGCTGCCTTTGTGTCACAACAGCAGAGCTGAGGCGCTATGACAGAGATAACGTAACCCTCAAAGCTGAAAACATTTACTGTTTGGCACTTTACAGAAAATGTTTACTGATACTTGATATAAAGCAATGTATGGGTGGGTGCAGTGGCTCATGCCTGTAATCTCAGCACTTTGGGAGGCTGGGGCAAGAGGATAGCTTGTGGTTAGGAGATCAAAACAGCCTGAGCCACACAGTGAGACCTTGTCTTTACAAAACTTCGCTGGGCACTGTGGCATGTGCCTACTATAGTCAAGCTACTCAGGAGGAGCTTAAGCAGAAAGATCACTTGAGCCCAGGAGTTCAAGGCTGCCATGAGCAATGATGAAACCACTATCCTCTAGCCTTGGTGACAGAGCAAGACCCTGCCTCTGGGTGTGAGGGGAAGTAGCCTCTTCAAAAATAAAAACTATGTGAGAAAAAGAGCTCCAAAATGGCAGAGGGGAACTGGAGCATTGGCTAATGTTTTATTTGTGTAAAATCCAGGAAATCTCATAGGGATCCAAATAGAAGCAAATTCTCAAAATGGTCTTGGACTAGAATGTGAGAGAAGCTTACACTTCGGTGATGAGGTCAGAAATCAGAGGGTCACTGGCTCAAGACCAAGCTGTTTTTCAGGCTAATTCTGTGTTCTCTCGCTAAGAGGTAGTTCTCTTCTGCTTCACGCTGGGGCAGAACTACCTTTGCTGAGTTTCCTCTGTGCAATCTGGAGTGTAGGGAATGCTGCCATCTTCGTGATGAATCGTTTCCTCCACTGAATTGCAATTACAGGTTTTAATCAGTTCATTATTCCACCTAGTTTTTGGGTCTTGACAGTTATGCTGTGGAAACTAATTGAATTGGCTTTACCTCAAGGCATTCCCACAAGAAGATCTTACCTTGCCATTTGGGAATTTTTTGGCTGATTGACCAAATTAGCCCTAATCCTCTGTTCCAACCTTAAAAAAAAATCTTATTTTTATATTTCTCCCTTGAAACAATTCATATTCTTTCCCTTTTGAACACAGTGCTCTTTATATAAAAAGAAAATCGCTGACCTGTAACTTAGTATGTTATAGTCTGAGCTTCTTATATAAGAGGCTATGGAATTTGTATAGTAAACCCTTATTATTTTTCATGCCTTCCCTTTAGAATAATTAGGAAAAAAGTGTGGAAGAGCTGGGCATTAAATAACATTTTTCCAACACATTGTGCTTTCTGTTGCTGCAATTTTTAGGCTATAGAAGAGATATTGTCCATGAAAAACGTTTGGCTATCTGAGTACGGTGCCATTATCCTAGCAAGTTCATCGTAGTATGTAGCTGGGTCTTCAGGCTCTTGGTTTCCTTGGCAGCTCACACCAAATTCACAAGGTTTTAATCTGATGAAGAAATCCAAATGTCAGTTTCACATTGAAATGAAAAATAAAACAGCCAAGGAGGTTAGAATTATTTCATTACTTTGGTCAGCACGTTCTCCTACAGGAGGAGCTGTACACTGTTATAATCCACAGGTTCTTTAGCAAGTGTGCAATTGAAGCAGAGGAAGCAGAGATGCTGGCTAGAAAATTACCCTGTTAGCACAAATCCTCAGCTGCGTCCATCTCCCATTTGAGAGCTGCACCATTAAAAGACAGGAAAGCCGAACTGTGGGACAGAGCAGCTTGTTCTCTGAAAGGTCCTAAACCAGTACCTCCAGTGGGGGCCTCTGCCGTGCTGATTTTAATTCTGTTGAAATGCTTTTGCTTTCAGCCTTTAATTTTGCAAGAAATACTCTTGCTTCAGTTATTGTCAGATGATCAATTATTCCATCAAATCCTACTCTTTCTGTGCTCTGCCACAGGGAGGCTCATCTTCTGAAGGAGATGTCTATATATTTCTTGTTTGATCCATTGCATGTTAAATTTATCAGTTTGACTCACAAAGCTCTGGAGTATCTCACTGTTGCCCCTGTGTACTCCCCGTAAGTAGCAGAGTTTCTCAACATTGGCACTACTCACACTTTAGGCTGGATATTATTTTGTTATCAGGGGCTGTCTTGTGGGTTATATAGAATGTTTGGCAGTCTCCCTGGCCTCTACCCGGTCTGTGTCAGTAGCAGCCTCCTCACCTCCCTGCCACTTAGAAGTTGTGACAGCTAAACACATTTCCAAATGTTGCCCAATCTCTCTCAGGTACCAAAATCACCTCTTGTTGAGAATCACTGGTATACAGGCTAGGTAAGGGAAAGAAAGAAAAGATTCCTCTGATACTTGTCAAGGATGTAGAGTAAAAAGCCTCCAGCCTGGTATGATGCCATTTGATGACTCCACTTTTAGTCGTCCCATGTTCCCTTTACCGTAATCAAGGTGTTTATAAAAATCAAATCTTCAATCACACTTCTTTCCATGAAATTATTATGCTTATCTGTTTTTCCAGGCAGCTCACAATTTTTCATATCTGGTTGGGCAGAAAGTTTATACTATAGAATTTTGCTGAGTTATATAGAGCACCATATTTTTACTGGAAGAGAAAAATATTTCAAAATTTGAGGTCTGTACTGTATCTGTCAATACCAAAGGCTGACTTCAGCTCTGAAACCTAACTAATGTACATTTCAATTTGTTTGGGTGCATCAAATCATTGAGTTTGTCAATACAGGCTGTAGGACTTGAAATACTGGTATTGATGGAATCTTTTAGATCTGACGAGGCAAGAACCATGGAGATTTTATTATAAACCAAGTTTACTTTTCTCCTTACCCTGGTGCTTTTTAATTGAAGACTTAAGTTTCTCAGAAATTGGTTTAGCATATAGGGGTCTTGGTTTGCCAAGTCAGATTTTTACTTTATAATATCGGAAATACTTAATTTTTGTCACTTTATTGCTTTAAATTCACCTCTAAGTCCCCATCCTAAAAGTGCCACGGGTCTTATGAATGTCTAAGGTTTTGGGAAGACCTTGTGAGTCACTGGTTAATGTGTGTAGTAAGGTTTTCCAACCTTCACATTTCCTTCTAACCCCTTTGTTAGACTGGGAACCCTGGCACTCATTGATGTCAGCCTTCCTGAGAGGAAGCATGCCACCGTCTCACTTGAGCCTTGTGTTACCCTCCCCTGGCTGAGGTTCAGACTCATTTTCAATTCACTAACCTCTTTCTAACCACTTTCTTACCTCAATGGCATACACTGGGACTATCTCATCTGTACTCTTAGGAGGTCAGAAACCAGGGAAGGAGCCTTGGGCGTCAAGCCACACATCTTTCACCTTGATAGAATCCCTGACACAAAATGATCCTAAGAGCTGGACTACCTTTCTCAAAGGGGGAGAGGGTAAATATACCAAAAGCAAAATCCAACTGAGATATCTCTAGAGTTAATCCCACTGCTTGGGTTACAACCCCCTCCCCCCGTCATTCCTTATTTTCTCTTGTTACATTATGTAAGAAATGTATTTCACCTTAAAGTGTATGTTATTTTTACTGCAATTCACAGATAGCCAAAAATCCTCTTATCCAAAAAGTTATCCACTGAAAATAATTTACTTTTTTTTCCAGAAATGATTAAAAAAAAAAATTCTTCCCTAGAAATCAAAAGGTTCTAGTATAAGCCCAGTGATGCCTGTAGTAGGAAAGAATAGCACAGCCAAGATGGCAGGTGGCATTTGGATGCACTCGGCCCCTCAGAGCAGATCTGCACTTTTTTGGCAGCTCCTCTTTAACAAGAAGGAAGAGGGCAATTGGCCAAACAGATAAAATGTAAGTACTGCTGAGACAACCCAAGCATGTATCATTCATTTTAAGTTGACTGGATTCTTTCCAGAGGGATTTTGTTAGCAAAGAGGAGGAAGGCGGTGGAGTGTGAGGAGTCAGGGGCAGACAAGGGAAAAGAAACAAGAGGTGCAGAGTTCTATTTGGAGTAAGACAAGCTGGTGGTAGGCACCTGATGAATGCTGGTAAGAATTTCGGAGAATGTTCACTGTGACATTAGTCGTGAAAGGTCTATGACTTTTTAAAATGTATTTTTTTTTATAGAGACAGTCTCACTTTATGGCCCTTTGGTAGAGTGCTGTGGCATCACACAGCTCACAGCAACCTCCAGCTCCTGGGCTTAAGCAATTCTTCTGCCTCAGCCTCCCGAGTAGCTGGAACTACGGGCGCCCACCACAACGCCCGGCTATTTTTTTGTTGCAGTTTGGCCGAGGCTGGGTTTGAACCCGCCACCCTGGGCGCATGGGGCTGGCGCCCTACTCACTGAGCCACAGGCGCCACCCTAAAATGTATTTTTTAATGTATTATTTTAAAATTTATTTTTAATCAATCTGTCTCTGAAATTTGTCATTTCCAACACACCTCTCAGGAGTTGGACACTAGCGTCAGACAGATCTGGTTTACATGCCACGTTCACCACTTATTAAATACAGAATTTGAACAGGTTATTTAGTTATTTTGAGTTGACATTTCTTCATCTGTAAAATGGAGCCAGTTAGCAGAGTCTGGCTCACGGTGGATACTCAGTAAAGGCAAGGCACGTAAAGCAGATGGGGAGATGGATACGTGGGTAGTTGGCTGGGTAGAGGACTTTAAAACTCTGGATCTATCAAAAGAAAGATCGTCTGAATTCTTACCTAGAGGAAACAGCTCGCCTTTCTAGCTCTTCTTGGCAGCATGAAAGAATTAAGTGTTTATTCTTCAGGAAGGACATGAGACCTCAGCTATCAATATTGAAAAGAAACGGTGCAACTTCACCTGCCTTGAGTGTTTTTGCTGTAAAGAAATGGAAAGGTTTCATTGAAGTGGTGGTACGGGAATCGCTGAAGAACTTTATTTGGGACTCTTAGCTTCTCAGATAGATGGATTTCGCTCCAATGAATCACACCTTTGAAGCTTGCTCTGTGATATTGCCGGCACCTCTTTCTGAGCTCTGTGGCCAAGTGGAGCCTGGCTTAGCCACGGGGACCAGTCTTCTATTTCCATTTCAATGTAATTAGGAGACTTTCTTTCTTTGAGTCAGAAACTGGCTGGCAGAATAAATGATACAGGAACATTCCGCAGGGTACTGTGGAGGAACAGGCAATCTAAGCATTAATGAACGGGCACCAGGGCCCTTTATACAGGGAAATGCTCCTCTCTACAGCAGAAGGGTGAGGAGTAGGCTTCACGCTGGTGAGCTGATTATTTGGCTTATTCCAATTAGTACTGGATCCCGATGGAATAATGTATTTTTCCTTAATTCTTCCAATTATCCAAGCACTCTCTGGGAGAACATGTTCTTTCTCTCCAAGTGGAAGCAGAGATTCAGCTTTGCTGCGGGGCCTGGTGATATGAGCTGCTGGATTACGACGTCTGCAATCCAGTTGGAGGTGCAGGCCTCTCCGCCAGCACGCACAGCCTGGAGAGGCCGGCTCTCTCCCCTCCCTTTCCTGAGCGACCTCATTAGACAATATGATCTGAAAAACACCTGCAAGTCCCCCAGCCTGTGTGATTGCACCCAAGATAGATTTTAGGGCTCCTTTAAATAGGTCATTTGGGATCAGGAAAGGTGGATTTGAGGGCATTTTTCCAAGAAAAGTTCAAGTATTTACTGTGTACCTCTGTTGAGTAAATAATCACAGCATCCTTAATGGGCAGGGACAGAAAAAGCCAGTTTCCTGAAGAGCATACATCTGTATCTTCCACAGCGGGTGCCTCTAACAAGGATCTCCAAAGGAGGGGTGCATAGGACGGGCAAAACCTCACTCAGCCCTGACACCTTGACTGCTCTGCCGTAGAGAGAGTGACAGATGTCACAGCAGGAAGAATGGTATACTTTAAATACAGGCAACATACAGAGGCCTCCTTTTTTTTTTTTTTTTTCCTGAGATAGGGTCTGGCTGTGTCTCTCTAGTTGGAGTGTAGTGGTATCATCATGGTTCTCTATAACTTCACACTCCTAGCCTCAAGCCATCTTCCTGCTTCAGCCACCTGTGTAGCTGGGACTACAGGTGCACGCTACCAGGCCTAGCTAATTTTTCTATTTTTTATAGAGATGTGGGTCTAGATCTTGCCCCAGCTGATGTGAAACTCCTGCCTTCTGTGTTCAAGGAATCCTCCCGCCTCAGCTTCCCAAAGTCCTAGGATTATGGGTGTGAGCCACCCACTGCCCTACCCTGTGTTTTTCCCCAGGGGGAGGAGGGTGTTGGAGGGTGTTTATTCTGGCAATGACTTGCAAATAGTGAAGGGGTATGAGAAAAAGAGGAAAAGGATGGATTTGAAGATAACTTCTTCCATGGTAAAGACATCTGATGAGCATTGAACACCAAAAAATCAACCAAATCAAAACCCAGAATTTTTATTCATGTGTCTGTGACTTTTTATGAAGTTATCTAGAAGGACATACCCCAGACATTGTCCCCTAGGTAGGGGAATAATAAAACCCGAGGATGATTAAATGTTTACCTTTCTCTTTTCAACCTTAATTACGTGACTGCTTGAATTAAAGTTTTCTGACTGAATTTGATGACTGGGCCCTGATTTCAAGGATCATATACTGGAGAACATTTTTATAATTTTAGTGAGGTATTGTTATACAATGTATTTTCATACATTCTAAGAATAAGGTTCAATTACTTTTAGCAAATGTTAGCTGTGAAATTACTACCACAATATAGTTTTAGAAGACAGTATAATCATCACCCTAAGTTTTGTTGTGTTCACTAGAAGTCAATGCTATGTTTTTAACAACCTACACTCCTGGGAACTAATCCACTCTGGTGAGAGGGAGAACTCTCTTGCCTGGCAGGATGTCATTAATCTATTCATGGGGGATTCACTCCACAATCCAAATGCCAGCCCACCTTGGCCCCACCGCCCAATGCTGCCACTGGAAAGCAAATTTCAGTGTTAGTTTTAGTGCTGACAAAGCACACCTGAACCATAGCATTTGGTGTATCTTTGTTCTCTTAAATACTAATTTTTAAGTCTCTTTTACTTCTGATTTTGGTAATTTTTTTCTCTTTCTTCCTCTCCTTCTCTCTCTCTGTTGCTCAGTTCTGTGAATCTTTACAAAGAATGAACTTGCAATGTCAATGATTTACTCTGTCTGCTATTTTTAAAATGTTATTCATTTTCATTAGAATATTATTTGCTTCCTTCTGTTTGATAACAGTTTATTCTGATTGTTCTTTCCAGTTTGGTATGGTAGAAGTTTAAGGTATTTATGTTTTATTTTTTATTAAATCATATCTTTGTACATTGATTCACTTATGGGGTTCAGTGTTCTGCTTTGAAATACAATGTGAAATGCTTACATTGAACTAAGTAACACATCCATCACAATTATACTCATTTCTTAATAGTTTTGAAATGTAGCATTGCATCATGCACATTAGATGAGGTCTGCCCCCTTTCTCCTCCCATATCTCTCTTCCCCTCCTCCTCCTCTCCCCTTTTACTTTCTGGACTATAGGGTATGTTTTGCCATTCATATGAATATATGAATAAGATATAATGTATCATATGATACATTGGAATGTATCCAATGAAGTCAATATATAATATTGACTTCAATATTGAATACATTGGACACATTCTTTTTTCATTCTTATTCTTCTTCTTCCTTTTTTTTGTTTTTTTTTTTTTGAGACAGAGTCTTAAGCTGTCGCCCTGGGCATAGTGCCACGGCATCACAACTCACAGCAACCTCCAACTCCTGAGCTTAAGTGATTATCTTGCCTCAGCCCCCCAAGTAGCTGGGACGACAGGCGCCCACCACAATGCCAAGCTATTTTTTGGTTGTAGTTGTCATTGTTGTTTGGCAGGCCTGGGCTTGATTCGAACCCGTCAGCTCTGGTGTATGTGGCTGGCGCCTTAGCTGTTTGAGCTACAGGTGCTGAGCCTTTTTTTTTCCATTCTTGAGTTACTTTACTAAAAAGAATATGTTCCAGCTCCATCCAGGTAAACATAAAAGATGTGAAGTCTCTGTGTTTTTTATGGCTGCATAGTATTCCGTGGTGCGCATATACCACATTTTTTAATCCATTCATGCGTCAATGGGCATTTGGGATGTTTCCATGGCTTGGCAAATATGAATTGGGCTACAATAAACAATCTGGTGCAAATGTCTTTGTTGTAAAATAATTTTTGATCATTTTGTTATATACCTAGTGGTGGAAATGTAGGGTCAAACAGTAGGTCTACTTTTAGTTCCTTGAGTGTTCTCCAAACTTCTTTCCAAAAAGGTCGTATTAGCTTGCATTCCCACCAGCAGTGTAGAAGTGTTCCCTTCTTTCTGCATCCACGCCAACAGCTGTAGTTTGGGGATTTTGTTTATTTTCTTTCTTTCTTTCTTCTTCTTCTTCTTCTTTTTTTTTTTTTTTTTTTTTTTTGTTGTTGTTGTTGTTGTTGTTGCAGTTTTTGTCCATGGCTGGGTTTGAACCCACCACTTCCAGTATATGGGGCCAGAGCCCTTCTCCTTGAGCCACAGGCTTATTGGAGTTAGATGATATTTCAAAGTGGTTTTGATTTGCATTTCTCTGATGATTAAGAATGATGAGCATTTTTTCATATGTTTGTAGGCCTTGTGCCTGTCTTCATCAGAGAAGTTTCTGTTCAAGTCTCTTGCCCACATAGAAAGGGGGTTATTTGTTCTTTTCTTATTGATTAGTTTGAGTTCTCTGTAGATTTTAGTTATCAGACCTTTGTCAGAAGCATAACCTGCAAAAATCTTCTCCCATTCTGAAGGTTGTCTGTTTAACTTACTGTGCTCTTCACTGTGCAAAAGCTTTTTAGTTTGA